>PVKU01013291.1:0-29865 GCA_004027475.1 Anoura caudifer | reverse complement strand
AAAAAAAAAAAAAAAAAAAAAAAAAAAAGCCAGGGTAGCAATACTCATATCACACAAAACAGACTTCAAAAGAAGGGCCATAAAGAGAGACCCAGAAGGTCACTTCATAATACTCAAGGAAGAATCCACCAAGAAGACACAAACATCATAAATACATATGCAACCAACACAGGAGCACCTAAATACATAAAGAAATCTTAGAGGACTTCAAGAAAGATATTGACAGCAACACAATTATAGTAGGGGATTTTAACACCCCAATGTCAAAAATGGACAGATCTTCCAAACAAAATATCAACAAAGATATTGTGGCATTAAACAATACTCTAGATGAAATGGACTTAACTGATATATATAGAGCCCTTCATCCCAAAAAAGCTAAATAAACATCCTTTTCAAATGCATATGGAACAGTTTCAAAGACAGACCACATGATAGGACACGAAACAAGCCTCAACAAACTCAAGAAAATTGAAATCATAACAAGTATTTTCTCTGACCATAAGGGACTGAAACTAGAAACCAACCCCAAGGGGAAAAACCCAAAACACTCAAAATCATGCAGACTGAACAGCATGCTATTCAACAATGGATGGGTCAAGAATGAAATTAGGGAAGAAATCAAAAATTTCTGGAAAGAAATGAAAATGAACTCACAACAACCCAAAACTTATGGGACACAATGAAGGCAGTCCTGAGAGGGAAGTTCATAGTGATACAGGCCTACCTAAAAAAGACAGAAATACTTCAAACAAACAACCTAACCCTACACCTACAAGATCTCGAGGAACAATAACAAAGACAGCACAAAGCAAGTAGAAGGAAGGAAATAACCAAAATCAGAACAGAATTAAGTGACACGGAGACTAAAAGCACAATTCTAAGGATCAATGAATGCAGGAGCTGGTTCTTTGAAAAGATAAACAAAATCAACAAGCCTTTCAGCAGGCTCATCAAGAAAAAAAGAGAGAAGACCCAAATAAACACAATCAGAAACGAAAGAGGAGAGATTACAACTGACACCACAGAAATACAAAGGATTGTAGAAAATTACTATGAAGAACTGTATGCCAAGAAATTTGAAAACCTAGGTGAAATGGACAAGTTTCTAGAAAAATATAATCTTCCAAAACTCAATGAAGACTCTATGGTCAATTAATATTTGACAAAGCGGGCAGCAACATAAAATGGAGTAAAAATAGCCTCTTCAACAAGTGGTGTTGGGAGAACTGGACAGCTATGTGCAAAAAAATGAAACTCGAGCACCAACTTACACCATACACAAAAATAAATTCAAGGTGGATAAAAGATTTAAATATAAGCTGTGACAGCATTAAAGTCCTAGAGGAGAACATAAGCAGGAAAATCTCAGATATTTCATTCAGCAACATTTTTATTGATATGTCCCCTAAATCAATGGTCATAAAGGAAAGAATAAGCAAATGGGTCTCATCAAAATCAAAAGCTTCTGCACGGCTAAAGAAAACAGTATTAAAATAAAAAGAGAACCAACTGTATGGGAAAACATATTTGCCAATGATACCTCAGACAAGGGTTTAATCTCCAAAATATATAAGGAAGTTACATGACTCCACTCTAAGAAGACAAGCAACCCAATTAAAAAATGGGCAAAGGACTTGAACAGACACTTCTCCAAGAAGGACATACAGAGGATCCAGATACACATGAAAAGATGCTCAATATCGCTAGCTATCAGAGAGATGCAAATTAAAACCACAATGAGATACCACTTCACACCAGTCAGAATGGCCATCATAAACAAAGCAACAAACAACAAGCGTTGGAAAGGTTGTGGAGAAAAGGGGACCCTAGTGCACTGTTGGTGGGATCGCAGACTGGAATTTTCTATGGAAAGCAGTATGGAATTTTCTAAGAAAACTAAAAATGGATCTACCTCTTGACCCAGCAACCCCACTGCTAGGATTATTTCCTAAGAACCCTGAAACATCAGTCCAAAAGAACCTATGCATCCCTATGTTCATAGCAGCACAATTTACAATAGGCAAGTGTTGGAGGCAACCCAGGTACCCATCAGTAAATGAATGGATCAAAAAACTATGATACATTTCCACAATGTAATTCTATGCAGCAGAAAGAAAGAAGGAGCTCCTACCCTTTGCAACAGCATGGATGGAACTGGAGAGCATCATGCTAAGTGAAATAAGCCAGGAGGTGAAAGACAAATACTATGTGATCTCACCTTTAACAGGAACCTAATAAATAAAACAAACAAACAAGCATAATATAACCAAAGACACTGAAATTGAGAACAGGCTGACAGTCACCAGAGAGGAGAGGGGAGGGAATTTCAGGGGAAAAGGGGAAGGGTTTACAGGAACAAGTATAAAGGACACATGGATAAAAACTAGAGGGGTGGAAATGGTAGGGAAGTGGGGAGGGCTGGGGCAGTGGGCTGAGATAGGAGTATAAGACAGAAAACTGTACAAGAACAACAATTAAAATAAATTAAAAAAATAAAATTCCATGATTCCTCTGGTGATCTTTGAGCATTATTCAGGTTCAGTGTAGAATATAATGTTCAGTAGCTTAATTTCTATGGATTTTGTTGTTGTTACAATTAAAGTTCTTATGTAAAGAAAGGCATTTCACCACAGCTATTTCACTCAAAGCAGATCTATCAAGAGTCTTCAGTTCCACTATCCTGTGAGTTCCACTTGACTAAGTAATACAGGGCAAGTTCCTCTGTGACTGTTTAAGCACTCAAGAATTAATATGTTAGGGTGGTGTTGATAAACATTTTCTGTAAAAGACTACATAGCGTGAAAGCAGCCATAAATATTACATAAACAAATGAGCATGGCTGTATTCCAATAAGACTTTATTTACAAAAACAAGTGACAGGCCAGATTTAGCTCACAGGCAGTATCTGACAAACCCCAGAGCTAGGGGTTACTAGCTCCCTGCATATATTAAAAAGCTATAAATATACATTGACAACAAGAATCATCATGTTGAGAATATACACATATACATGAAGTACAGTACTTACAGGTGTTTGGATCATCATGGCTCGTTGATCTCTCATTGTTCTGACAATGTCTAGTGGATAAACTGGTTGATTGCATTCAATGAGACACATGGCTGTTTCCATAGTAATAAGAACCCCAGTTCTTCCAATCCCAGCACTAAAGAAGACAAATATGGGGCAAGTCTTACTGATACTATTTCATTAAACTTCTGTGAACTTGTGCAGAAAATTAAAGTATTGAATCATATGTGTTCACCATTCTTGCCATTTTACCTTTCAAATATTTGGTCTATAATCTGTTTCTAATGATTTGCAAGTCTGCTGTTAATAAGTGTTTGGAGGTTTAAAGATAAAGAGATACTTCAATACATCCTTGAAAAATCACTTAATAATAGAGGTGGCCAGGATAGGGAGAAAATACTTTGTCTCCTAAATGCTTGGTTGGTAGCACTGAAGGCTGGAGTCACTATTCATGGCCGTTAAAGGACAGAAGAGGGCATGAGTCTGAAAGGAAGGAAGGGTAGCTTATCATTACTTACCTGGAGCTCCTGGAAGTGGCTTATCCTGTGATGGTTATTGGGTAGGGCCATTTCAAGAAAGGTGAGATTGCTCACCAAATGTCCTGAGAGGGACCACAGGCCAGGAAGGAATACGTTGCTGGGAGGTAGAAATCTAAACCTTAGGTTGCAGCTCCTGCCTACGTTATTGCATTTCATCAAGTCTAAAACACTATCCATCGTAAGACAAATCCCAAATGCAGATATGTTAAACTATGAAAAAGACAAACTTCTAACAATCAGTGCAATAAAATACTCTTTTCACTTCTTATGATAATCTTTCTGCCAATCATATTGGAACATATCCTTTGCCTTCTACCTTCAGAGCATAGCTTTGAGTTTTCTCTAATTAAAACAGTTATGACAAGCACAACTTAAGGACAAAATACATATTCTTTTTAAAAAAATATCAGCTATTCAATCATAAAAGAAGAAAATAGAATACCTGCAATGAACAACAATAGGCTCTTCCTTGCCGGCCCTCTTATTTCGTACATGATAAACGAAGTCCAGAAAGTCACTTGAATCATCAGGGACCCCATGGTCAGGCCAGGCTATGTACTGGATCTGAGTGAGTTGACGACTCTCATTTTTCTACATGTAAATGAAAAATTATACACCTTGATTTGGGAATTATTAAAATATAAATAAATGTTCATGTCATTTTAATTTTAGAAGGAAAGAAATCACTCCCACTACCTTCCCTCAAAGTAATGCATATATTCAATAAAACCCAACATTCAACAAAAAATGAAGAAACCATTTTACAGAAATAGTTGTGTAACAGAATAACAACAGAAAAGAAACAATTGTATCCATTTAGGTATGTACTACTTGGATCATTTTTATATTTGTAAAGTATTTTTTAAAATGATAATCAAGTAAATAGGCAAAAAGAAGTTTAAAGAAAATTAAACAAGTGGTGGGTGAACAAATATGGTTAAAGTAAAAAATATCTTTTATGAACAAAGTTGGGCTAATCCTAAAAAACAAGTGAAACCATGCAAATCAGGAAAATAAAATCTCAAAATAAATGTGGATTAAAAACTGAAGATCATAAAAACACAAAAGTCAAATCAGGCCTTAATTATTTTTGGGGAGCCAGAAGTTGATATAAGAGAAAAAGATTTTGGATTTATACATCTCAACTCTTGTCAGATAAGGTATTTAATATTGTAGAGCCTCACTTCCTTCAGCTGAAAATGAAATAACATCTACCCCTCTCAAAAGAGAGAGGATTCTGTGAGAGAACCTGCAAATCTCCCAATTAGCTGTTTGGAATCTTATGATCAATGATCAGTAGCCATAGTCGTTCAACCCTAAGAAATCTGGTTATTGTCTTTTATATTACAGGGCATTTCCAGAAAAGATCATGAAAGCAAGAGGTAATTAAAAAACGGACCTACAATTAACCAAAGAACATACATGCATAACTCACAGATACAGCCAAGTACCGTGATGGCCGGAGGGAAGGGGGGTGAGGGTTGGGTGGAAGTTGGGGGGATATGAGGACATCTGTAATAATGTCAACAATAAAAAAAATAATTAAAAGGGACGAATAAAAGAAGAATTCCTAAAGATACCTCGGTATAATTTAATAACTAATTTTTCAGAATTCTATAACTGTATAAAATGAACTAAAGGCATCTATCTAATATAGACTACCTTTGATTATGACTAACAAAATAATTTAATGGTATTAATAACCTATGAAAATAGGTAATGTAAAATCATATTTTAATCAGTTTTGAGATAGTGTTTATCTGTATTTCCATCTAAGTATGTATGTATTTGTGTGTACATGATAGCAAATTAATTTTCCCAATTATATTTGGGTCTCACCTTAGAAACTAATTTGTGTCTTAGCACAGTTCTGAGGTATTCAGGGTTTGCACAGAAAAGCCACTACAGTATATAAAACTGCTGTGGATAATCTATAGGCGGAGTATAATAAAGAGACTATGCTAAAGATATAAATATACTTTATGTAAACATACACATCCTCTCTGTCATACTTACTTGAGAAAATGAAGAAATACCTTATTGGCTTGTGTTGTTACATTAGAACATTAGCTATACAGTATATGTCCCTCAACACTAAATTCATTCTGATAGAATCTCTAGCCCATAAGATTTTGCAACTATTTAATGTTTAATTTCTTTTAAGTTTAGCTTTATTCAATGCCGGATTCCTTTAATATAAATCAGCACAACTTCTAGCTCCTTCCCTTTGGGTCAGTAAGGCTCTATCTTGGTGGGCTGCTTTAATCGAACTCAGGGGGTAGGTGGGTGGGAGAAGAATGGAGTTCTTATTTCCAAAGGCTTAAACATTTGATAGGATAGGCCTGAGTCTTCATAGTTTGTGTTGTTCGCACTTCTCTAGCAATTGCTTCTTCTTATAGCCCCTTCAAAACCAAAGGCTGAGTGGCATGGGAGTATCTAGTTGAAGGCAATAAAAGTGGGTGTGCTGTCTCTAGCAAACTAATATGACTGACAGCATGCCACCCTCCACACACGTCTTCCCATTGGGTTATTAAGCCATCATTCATTAATCAGCATCCATTTCTGGGACTGGATTTGGAAGCCAAGGAGAGTGACTCAGGTGGCAGTTAAGACTAGCAATTAGAAAACTATAATCTATCTGCTGTGGGAGGGTCCTGTCTATGATCTTTCCCTCTTAATACTGAGGAGACTGAAATTTCTCTTCTCTACTCTTTTAAAAAGGGGCATTTAATTCATTTTATGCAGTTACAGGATTCTGAAAAATTAATTGTATTGCCCAATTATCAAATACTTTGATAACTTATAATTAATTGTTCTTTCCATTTTCACAGATGTACTAAAATAGTTCATTGATATTATTTGGAGAAAAAAATCTTTCTA
Organism: Anoura caudifer; assembly: GCA_004027475.1. NCBI lineage: Eukaryota > Metazoa > Chordata > Mammalia > Chiroptera > Phyllostomidae > Anoura > Anoura caudifer. The sequence goes on along the minus strand of PVKU01013291.1, from coordinate 23,415 downwards.
ACCAAAAACATCCCTGGTATAATTTTTATGAGCATATATAGGTTTAGGAGTACAGTATTTATTTACTAGATTCTTTTTGCACTGACCACTTATTTAACTATAGAAACTGGAAATACATTTATTATAGAAAGGAAATATACTTCATGAGATTCCAAAGCATTCCAATCAAGCAAATAGTTCGGTCACCTAAAATGATATTTTCTAGTAACAAGAACTCAGACTAAAAACATTTTCAGCTTTCAAGGCATTAGCCTTGAACATAACAATTCTAATAAACAGATGGATGTCTTGCCTTCCTACCTCTTGATTAAATAGTGTCATTTTCCTGAAGATATATGCAGTGTTTCCTTCTTCTGAGTGGCAAGTGACTTGGTAGCATCCATAGGATAAACTTCCTGTGGGTTCTGGCCAATATTGGTGACACTTCACCTAAATCAATAGATTAAAAAATATATATATTAACACATAATATTTTAATATAATATTCAAACTTACAGAAAAGTTACAAAAAATTTAATAAACTCTCATATGTTTCACCTAGATCTGTCAACACTAACATTTTTTAAATTTTTTCCTCTTTGTAATCTGTTTGGATATATTTTGAGACTGTAAATATCCTGTCTTACAACAAGCTTTCACCCAATGTTTTACCATTTGTGATGAATTCTTGCCTAAATCAATTACGACTATAAGGATGGCAAACTGGTGCACTCATTTTGATACTTTTAGATTTAAGTTACCAAGGAGAAAGAACCTTCAACTAAAATGCCAACACAATCCATTAATTTTCACAATTAAAATGCAAAAAAATAGCTTTGTTAATATATAATTCACACACCATATAATTTACCCATTTAAAGTACACAATTCAGCTTCTGATCAAGACAGTGGTATAGGTAAATGTTATACTTACCTCCTTCCACAACCACATCAAAATGACAACTGATCTATGGAATAACCACCATTCAGAACTTCCTGAAGTCTAGCTTAACAAAAATCCTATAACTAAGGATATACAGAAGGAGCCAGGTCCAGACTGGTATGAGGGGCAGAAACACAGAATATGCTGATCCCACACATATGTGTGGCAGTTAAAAATCAGAGTGATTATCTGGGTTGTGGAGGAGTACCTTGAGGAGTGAGGAGTCCCAGCCCCACACCAGGCCTCCAGACCTGTGTTTTGGTATCAGGAAGAAAAGTCCCCATAATTTTTGCCTATGAAAGCCAGTGGTTGAATAAGATGGAGGGCTTCTGGAGTCACAGGCATTCCTTTTTTAAAAAAATTTTTATTTATTTATTTTATAGAGCGAATAGAAGGAAGCAGGGGTGAGAGAGAGAGAGAGAGAGAGAGAGACAGAGACAGAGAGAGAGAGAGACAGAGACAGAGAGAGAGAGAGAGAGAGATTGATTGAGATTTGTTCTACTTATTCGTGCATTCATTGGTTGATTCTTGTATGCGTCCTGACTGGAGATCAAACCTTCAACACTGATGTATCAGGACAACACTCTAACCAACTGAGCTACCTGGCTAGGCACTCCAGGTATTCCTTTTAAAGGGACCACACAGGGACCTACTGACTCACAGCAGCTCAAAAGGCACCAGGGACATATGAGGAGGAATGGAATTATCCAGTGAAAGCTGGAAGGACAGCTTTCTCCCAGACACAAAAGTTAACAGAGGCCGTCATTTGCTGAGCCCTCCCCCAAGAGAGCCAGGTGGTGGGTGCCATATTTGAGTCTTCATCAACCTGGCTCACACTGTTTGCCCTGCCCTGGTGATTGCCTGAGACCCTGACCCACCCACCTTGTGGGCCCACCCAATCTGTTTCCAGTGGCTTCTCCATACAAAGTCTGTCTTGGTTCAGGCTGCAAACTTTCCTAAAATCACTCAAACAAGCATCATCTGGCCTTGGTAAGCCCTGTAGCTTTTGCTATGTGGCCCTAGACCCAGTACTTCACCTGCAGATCACTTTGTGCTCTGGCCTGATGACCCCAGGCAGGGCAGCTAGCAAATAGCTTCAGAACATGCCAAAGCATCACCCAACCACCACTACAACTGACGCATTAAAAGGGGAAATTCAGCAGGCACCAGAGACCTATTGATGCCAGCCTTGCTCTATATGGTTTGCTCCTGCATAGCAGATCCTCCACAGTGGTTGTGATGAGTCCTTGCGACTGGACTGTGGATGAATACCTCAAACTGATGTACCAATAGCAATCAAGGCTCAACTACAACAGAAGGGTACATACAACCCACATAGGGAATGCAGTGCCCAGCTTGAGCAGACAGGCTGAGCCACTGGGCCCTATAGACACTTACTACATACGGCAACTCTACCAAGACAGGGAATGTAGGAGCTCTAATACACAGAAACAAACCTCCACAGGGAGGCAGCCAAAATGAGGATTCAGAAATACGTTTCAAATAAAAGAACAGAACAAAACCCCAGAAAAAAAAAAAAAAACGGAGACAGAAATAGATGCAGAGTTTAAAACACTGGTTATAAGGATGCTCACTGATCTCAGTGAGAACTTCAACAAAGAGATAGGAAACATAAAAATGGGGATAGAAAACCTAAAAAAGAACCAGTAAGAAGTGAATACTACAATATCTGGAATGAAGAATACATTACAGTGAATTGACTAGAGTTAGACAAAGCAGAGGATCAAATCAGCAATCTGGCAGATAAGGAAGCAGAAAACACCCAGTCAGAATAGCAAAAAGAAAAAAAAGTCCCCCAATTGAGGACAATATAAGAAGCCTTTAGGACAACTTCAAGTGCACTAACATATGCATCAAGGGGCTGCAGAAAGGAGAGAGAGAACAAGAACTTGAAAATCCATTTGAGGAAATCCAAGATGGCAAGAGAGTAGCTGGCAGCTCTGTCCACTTGCTCACAGATCCGTACCCAACTTGAAGTCAAAACGCAGAGCAAAGAGTGAGTGAGAGCATCTGTTAGTGAGTGTGTACGTGGACAAGAGCATGGGGAGGGCAAGAACCAGCCTGCCTGCAGGGTACCTGGGAATCAGTGGCCCAGGCTTTCTAAGTGGAGCCTCCATGGCTGCCCAGCCCAGCAGTTCTGGCCGCACAGAGTTGGGGTGGCTGTGGAGTGGCTCAGGAGCCATGGGCTCCATAAACAGCGTCATGGGAGCAGGTCTGCCCAAGGCTAAAGATCTCTGGATGGAGTGGGGTTAGCACTCCACCACCACTTGGTGTTACAGTATAATTGCGAGGTTTTTCCCAATGCAATCTGGGAAAGATCCAGAGAGAAACTTACCTAAAACTGTCCAAGGCTATGAAAAGTGGTAGCCAGCCCTGACCATAAGAGAACCTGTGATTTTGGGAGAAGGGAAACGCATGGAGAACAGACCCCCCAGGGACTGGTGCTACAGGGTGGGGGCCTCACAGAAACTCAACAGGGTGCTGGGGTTCACATGCCTGTGTACATGGGTGCAGTAGATCTGCTAAGCAAAAACTCAGAAGGATTTAGTACACTGCAGGAAAGGTAGGACCCAACACAGCACAGCTTGCAAGCAGAGGGCTGTTCAAGAATGGACAGAATTTGGGCCGAACCTCCTGTGAGAGAGGAGCAGACTTGGGATGGGAAGGCAGGAGCTGAATGCCTGAGACTTGCTGCAACAAGCCAGATCCTCTCACAGACAGGTGAGTCCAACTCCACCTGTGGGATTACAGGCTTGGCAGATCAGCAAGTTCAGGCTCAGGATTCTCCTCCTGGGTACATTTCCACAGGGGAAAGAAGGAAAAAGCCCTGAAAGGGCTCTTGACAGACACTGTGAGCTACATAGTACCCTGGGCCCTGATCTACTAAACTCAGAAGAGCAGAGAGAATAGAGACAGGGCAACAAGGTGCTATCTTCTCTCCTGCATAGCTTTTTCACATTCATTTCTTATCCTTCAGGTTTGGGTCTAATATGTTACCAGGTTTTATTTTGTACTTTATTTCAAATCTTGTATTTTGCTCTTCCCTTCTTTTACTCCATCTTCCCTTCTTTCCTCCTCCTCTTATTTTTGTTTTCAATTCTATTTTCTCTCTTGCTATGACTTGCTTCTATTTCACACTCTTACTATTTCTCCCTCCTTCAAACTCTCAAAACCATTTGTGATTGTCATCAGTCATCTCAAACTCTTTTTCCTATTCTTATAATACCCTTATCTTTTCTCCACCTTTAGCACTCTGCTTGTTGGTTGTGGGTAGGTGGTTGTTGTTGTACTACTTCAATCTTATTTCCAAATAGTCATTATTTTTGTATTTCAAATCTCAAATTTTACCATTCCCTTCTCCTACTCCATTTTGCCTTCCTCCTGCTTTGTTTTATTTTTCATTTTGTTTTAAATGTTAATTTTTCCCTGTCTTAAGCCTCGTTTTCATTCCTTATTCTTAGTATTCCTTCTCCCTCTATCCTCTCAAAATAACTTCCCCTTACTCTAGACATTTCTTAAGCTTTTCTTTCTTTTTTCCCCTCTTATTCCCATCCTACCCATATAAATCTTAGCTCCTTTGTAGTTGACATTTCTGTGGTGGATCTTTTTCTCCAATTATGTCCCTTTTATTTTATACATATTTGTTGTTTCTCTCTCTCTCTCTCTACACACACACACACACACACACACACACACACACACACACACAAATAAAAATTTTGGTTTAAACCTAAACCTAATACTATACACTTCCCTTCTCCATTCCACTTTCCCTCCTGACTTTTTTATTTATGATGCAAATTTTATTTCCTTTCTCTCTTCGCCTTGTCTACATTCCCCACTCTTATTACTGCTCTCACAAAATCACTTTTCTTTCAGTTAGTCATCTCATATTCATTTTTCCTTTCTTACAATAGTCTTAATCTCTTTACATCTTTATTAATGTTGGCTCATTTGATGTTGATAGTGTGGTTGTGGGTAGGGGTTATTTTTGTGGGTGTGGTTTGTTTCCTGGGCTGTTTGGCATTGTTTTGGCAGCACCTGTACATAGTATAGAAGACGTGGTGGGCAGAGTGACTCTCAGTCAGCCAGCTGGAGGGAAGGACCCACCAAAGAATGACCCAACAACAACTAAAACCCAATTACAACCAGTGAGTTCACATAAATGGAATAAAGGGCAGCGCAAGAACATCAGCTCAGGAGATCAAGGAGACTGCACAGCTGAGTTCCACAGGTCTCCTACCACTGAGGGTTATACCACGAAGACAGGCAGTCGAAGCAGATCAATCTAATATGTAGAAACAAGAAGAGTCAACTAAAATGGAGAGACAAAGAATCACCCCCCAGTCGAAAGGAAAGGAGGAATCCCCCAAAAGACTGCTAAAAAAAATTGAGGCAAGGAAACTATCAGACATTGAGTTCAAAATAATGGTTATAAGGATGCTCAAGGAGCTCAGTGAGAACCACAAACAATTCCAGGGAAGCTACAAAGAACTTACTGTGTACTATGCTAGAATGAAAAAGGACACAAAAACTGTTAATAAGAGCCAAGGAAGAAATGAAAAATAAATTATCTGAAATAAAAAACACAGCAGAAGGAATTAAAAGCAAGTGAGATGAAGCATAGGATTGAATCAAAGAGCTGGAGGACAAGGTAGAAAAATATTCCCAGACAAAGCAATAAATGCAAAAGACACAAAAAGAACAAAGAGGGGTTAAGGATGCTGCAGGACAACATGAAACTTAATATCTGTATAATAGGGATATCAGAAAAAGAAAAAGAGAAACAAGGGATAGAAAACACCCTGCTTGAAAAAGTAATGACAGCCCTGGCTGGTGTAGCTCAGTGGATTGAGTGCGGGCCTGCGAACAAAAGGATTGCGGTTCGATTCCCAGTCAGGGCATATGCCTGGGTTGCAGGCCAGTTCCCAGCTGTGGATGCACGAGAGGCAACCACACATTGATATTTCTCTCCCTCTCTCCTTCCCTTCCCCTCTAAAAAGATAAAATAAATAAAATCTTAAAAAAAAAGTAATGACAGAAACTTCCCTAACTTTATGAGAGAAAAAGGTCACACAATTCCAGGAAGCACAGAGAGTCCCAATCAAGATGAACACAAAGAAGCCCCACTCCAAGACACAACATAGTTAAAATGGCAAAATTCAAAGACAAAGAGAGAATCTTGAAGGGAGCAAGAAAGAAACAGACTAACACACAAGGAGCTCTGATAAGACTAGCAGCTGACTTCTCAACAGAAACATTACAAGCCAGAAGGGAAAGGCAAGAAACATTCCAAGTAATGAAAAGCAAAGGTCTGCGACTGAGACTACTCTACCCAGCAAGGCTGCCATTTAAAATGGAAGGTGAAATAAGGAGTTTCCCCAGACATGAGAAGGCTAAAAGAATACACCTCTGTCAAACCAGCACTGCAAAACATGCTAAAGGGACTGCATTAGGAAGATGAAGAAAAAGAGAGAGTGAGAGGAACAAGGAACAAAGGAAAAAATGGCAATAAATAAGTACCTATCAATAATAACCTTAAATGTAAATGGATTAAATGCTCCAATCAAAAGACAGAGGGTAGCTGAATGGATAAGAAAACATACGACCCACACATACGCATGTTGTCTACAAGACACCCACATTGAAACAAAAGACCTATACAGACTGATGAAGGGGTGGAAACAAATATTCCAAGCAAATGGATATGGAAAAAAAACTGTAGTAGCAATGCTTATATCTGACAAAATAGAGTTCAAAGCGAAAGCCATAACAAGAGACAGAGAAGGACACTTCATAAAACTCAAGGGAAGAATCCATGAAGAAGATATAACCATTGTAAACATGTATGTACCCAACATAGGAGCACCCAAATATATGAGGAACATCTTGGAGGACTTCAAGAAAGACAGACAACGACACACTTATAGTAGGGGATTTTAACACCCCACTGTCAAAAACGGACAGATCTTTTAAACAAAGAATCAACAAGGATATTGTGCACTGAACAACACTCTAGATCAAATGGACTTAACTGACATATACAGAACCTTTCACTCCAAGGAAGCAAAATATACATTGCTTTCAAAAGCACACGGAACACTGACGATAGACTACATGGCAGGACACAAAACAAGCCTCAACAAATTCAAGGAAATTGAAATCTTATCAAGCATATTCTCAGACCAAGAAGGCTTGAAACTAGAAACGAACCTCAAGGAAAAAACTCAAAAACATTCAAATTCATGGAGACTGAATAGCATGCTATTAAACAATGAATGGGTTAATAATGAGATAAAAGAAGAAACCAAAAAGTTTCTGAAAAGAAATGAAAATGAACACAAAACAATCCAAAACCTATGGGACACAGCAAAGGCAGTCCTGAGAGGGAAATTCATAGCAGTATAGGCCTATCTAAAAAAGACAGAAAATTTTCAAATAAACAACCTAACCCTACATCTACAAGAACTAGAGGAACAACAAACAAAGCTAAGACTGAGTAGAAGGAAGGAAATAATCAAGACGAGAGCAGAATTAAATGATACAGAGACTAAAAGAACTCAAAGGATCAATAGATCTAGAGTTGTTTTTTTGAAAAGAAACAAAATCAACAATCCTTTAACCAGACTCATCAAGAAAAAAAGAAAATCCAAATAAATAAAATCAGAAATAAAAGAGGAGAAATTACAACAGAAATGCAAAGGATTGTTAAAAAATTACTATGAACAGCTATATGTCAATATGAGAACCTGAGCAAAATGGACAAATTCTAGAAAAATATAATCTTCCACACCTGAATCAAGAATGAGCAGAAAGCCTGATTAGACTGATGACAGCTAGTGAAACTGAAGCAGTAATCAAAATACAGCACACAAAAGCCCTGCACTGAACAGTTTCATAGGAGAATTTTACCAAACATTTAGGGAGTGCTATCTCCTATTCTTCTCAAAATATTCCAAAAAATTCAAGAAGAGAAAAGAATCCCAAACTGTTTTATGAGGCCAGTATTACCCTAATTTCAAAATCAGATAAAAACACAGCAAAGAAAGAAAACTACAGGCCAATACCACTGATGAATACGGATACTAAAATCTTCAACAAAATAATTGGCAAATTGGATCCAGCAATACATTAAAAAGATCATACACCACAATCAAGTGGGATTCACCGCACTTGATTATAGAATATTTGCCAATCAATAAATGTAGTATATCACATAAACAAAAAGACAAAAATCACATGATCATATCAATAGATGCTGAAAAAGCATTTGACAAGGTACAGCACCAATTTATGATTAAAATGCTCAGCAAAGTGGGAGTAGATGGAGCATACATTGGCATAATAAAGGCCATATATAACACGCCTACAGCCAACATGATACTCAAAGGGCAAAAACTAAAAGCTTTCCCTCTAAGATCAGGAACAAGACAAGAGTGTCTGTTTTCATCACTCTTACTCAACATAGTATTGGAAGTTCTAGCTACATGGATCAGACAAAAAAAAGAAATAAAAGGCATCCAAATAGGAAAGGAGCAAGTGAAATTGTCATTCTATGCAGATGATACAATAGTGTACATAGAAAATCCTACAGACTCCATCAAAAAAACCACTCGATCTAAGAAGTGATTTTGGCAAAATAGCAGGATACAAAGTCAATATTCAGAAATTGAATGCATTTTTGTATACCAGCAATGAGCTATCAGAAACAGAAACTAGGGAAAAAATACCATTTACTATAGTGACAAAAAAAATAAAGTACCTAGGAATAAATTTAATCAAGGAGGTAAAACCTATACTCAGAAACTATGCAACACTACACAACAAGAAAGATATCAAGGAAGACCCAAATATATATAAGTATATACCGTGTTTATGAATTGGAAGAATTACATCATTAAAATGTTCATACTACACCTTGGCTGGTGTGGCTCAGTGGATTGAGTGCCAGCCTGAGAACCAAATGGTTGTCAGTTTGATTCCCAGTTAGGCCACATGCCTAGGTTGCAGGCCAGGTCCCCAGTAGGGGGCGTGCAAGAGGCAGCCACACATTGATGTTTCTCTCCTTGTCTTTCTCCGTCCCTTCCCCCTCTATGAAAATAAATAATAAAATCTTTTAAAAAATGTCCATACTACCCAAAGCAATCTACAGATTTAATGTAATCCCTATTAAAATAACAATGACATATTTCACAGATATAGAACAAGTATTTCAAAAATTTAAATGGAACCATAAAATGACCCTGAGTAGCCTCAGCAATTTTGAGAAAGTACAAAGTAGGAGGGATCACAATACCTGATATCAAAATGTATTACAAAGCCACTGTAATCAAAATAGTTTGGTACTGGCATTAAGAATAGACACAAAAATCAATGGAACAGAATACAGAGCCCAGAAATAAACCCATGTCAATATGGTTAATTAATATTTGACAAAGAGGGCAGGAACATAAAATGGAGTAAAAATAGCCTCTTCAATAAATGGTGTTGGGAGATCTGGACAGATATATGCAAAAATATGAAACTAGACCACCAACTTACACCATACCCAAAAATAAACTCAAGATGGATAAAAGACTTAAATATAGGTTATGATACCATAAAAGTCTTAGAGGAGAACACAGGCAAGAAAACTTCAGATATCCTATGTGGCAATATTTTTGCTGATATAGGGATATAAAGGAAATAATAAACAAATGGAACTACAACAAATGAGAAAGATTCTGCACAGCTAAAGAAAACATGAAAATGAAAATGAAAAGTTCCTTTTCATTGGTCCTTTGCCAATGATAACCTGGACAAGGATTTGATCTGCAAAATATATAAAGGACTAATATGACTCCACACCAGGAAGACAAACAATCCAATTTTAAAAATGGGCAAAGGACTTGAACAAGCATTTCTCCAAGGAGGACATACAGAGGGGCCAGAGATATATGAATGAATGTTCAATATCACTAGCCATCAGAAATGCAAATTAAAACCACAATGAGATACCACTTCACACTGCTCAGACTGGTTATCATTAAGAAATCAATAAACAACAAGCATTGGAGAGGATGTGGAGAAAAGGGAATCCTAGTGCACTGTTGGTGGGAATGCAGACTGGTGAAGCCGCTGTGGAAAACAGTATGAAATTTCCTTAGAAAACTAAAAATGGAACTGCCTTTTGACTCAGGGATTCTACTTCTGGGATTATACCCTAAGAACCCTGAAACACCAATCCGTAAGGACCTATGCACCTCAATGTTTATAGCAGCATTATTTGCAATAGCGAAGGGCTGGAAAGAGCCTAAGTGCCCATCAGTAAATGAATGGATCAAAAAACTGTGGTACATTTACACAATGGAATACTATGCAGGAGAAACAAAGAGGGAACTCTTATCCTTCTCAACAGCATGGATGGAACTAGGGAGTATTATGCTAAGTGAAATAAGCCAGGTGTTGAGAGACAAATTACTGTATGATCTCACCTATAAATGGACTAATCAACAGAAGAAATAAATGAGCAAAATAGAACCAGACATATGAAAATAAGGAACAAACTGACAATGACCAGAGGAGAGGGGAAAGGAGGTAATGCGGAAGAGAAGGGGAACAGTCATTCAGGAACAGGTATAAAGGACCCATGGACATGAACAACAGGGTAGGGAATGACTATGGAAGCAGGGAGTGGGTAGGGCAGGGGAGAGCAATGGGGGGGAAATTGGGACAACTGTAACTGAACAACAATCAAAAGAAATTCCATTTGAAAATATAATGGCAGAAAACTTCCCTACCTTGGTGAAGGAAATAGACATATAACTCTGGGAAGCACAGAGTTAGAAACAAGTTGAATCCAAAGAGGCCCATCACACCAAGACACATTACAATTAAAATGCCAAAGGTTAAAGAGAAAGAAAGAATCTTAAAAGCAGCATGAGAAAGACAGTTACCTACAAAGGAGCTCCCATAAGACTGTCAGCTGATTTCTCAACAGAAACTTTGTAGGCCAGAAGGAATTGGCAAGAGGTAACTCAAACTGGTGAAAAGCAGGGACCTTCAACCAAGATTACCCACCAAAGCTCTCACTTAGGCTAGAAGGACAGATAAAAAGCTTCCCAAATAAGAAAATGCTAAAGTAGTTCATCACCACCAAATCAACATTACAAGAAATGTTAAAGGGTCTTCTTCAGATGAAGGGCAAAAAGATAAAAAATATGAATGAAAAATGGTAATACCTTTATCTACCAAAATGACTTTAAATGCAAATAGATTAAATGCTTCAATCAAGAGACATATGGTGGCTGAATGAATAACAAAACAAGACCCTTGCATATGCTGTCTACAAGGGACTCACTTCAGATAGAAAGACACACACAGATCCCTGGCTGGTGTGGCTCAGTGGTTAAGTGCCAGCCTGCAAATCAAAGGGTCACTGGTTCGATTCCCAGTCTAGGGCATATGCCTGGGTTATGGGCCAGGTCCCCAGTAGAGGGTGCATGAGAGGCAACCACACATTGTTCTTTTTCTCCCTCTCTTCCTCCTTCCCTTCTCTAAAAATAAATAAATCTTAAAAAACAAAACAAAACAATAAAACCATACACACAAAGTAAAAAGGATGGAAAAACATTAGATAAAAATGGAAAAAAAAGAAAAAGCTGGGGTAGTAATATTTATACCAGACAAAATATACTTTAAAACAAAAGCTATAACAAGAGATAAGGAAGGACCCAGCAATTCCATTTCTGGTTATTCATCCGAAGAAACCCAAACACTAAATTGAAAGGACATATACTATCCATATGTTCATTGCAGCGTTATTTACAATAGTCAAGATATGGAAAGGTTACATAAAAGACTAAATCAAAGTGAATATTTTGACTACAGTATATGCATTGTAATTTGAAGAAAGCCCAAACAAGGGTAAGATTCAAATATGACTTACTCTGCCACGTTCAACTTGTGTGGTCAACATTACAACCATGGAAGAGCCTTGTTCCCAAGTCATCTGCCAAAAATCTGTACAAGTGTGTGGTAATGGCCCTTGACAAGCAATATACTGATTTATGATGCTAGAAGAAGGAATTTCCATCTAAAAAGAAAAAGATACAAAAATAAAATATTTCATGAGTACTTTTTACTATAATCAAGCATATGAAAATCATCCACTAAATAATAATTGAATAAAACTAATTTCAAAAGACAGCAAAGTCAGTATAACAAATCTTTAAGAACAATTCTTCATTTTATCTATAGAAGAAATTTCTTGCCAATGGCTGATATTTATACAAGTCTATTTTCCAATTAGTAAAAATAGAAATTCAAGTGTTTTCCAAAGCACTGTTATAGTTTTAAGAGCAGTTTTACAGAGAACCCAGTTTCAGAGGCAGAGACTTAGTCTCTCAATACTTATTGGTAAAATTTGTGAAGAGCAAAAATTTTGCCATTTTAGTTTAGATTTTACATAAAAATGTAACATAAAAGAATATTAGGGAAACATTTAAAATTCATTATTATTTTCAGAAAGAGGTAAGATCATATTTGGGTAAGATGATACATTTCGAGATGAAATTTCAAAAAAGAAAAGGTGACACATGCACACTGCAACCGCAAGGATGAAAACAGAAGTCTCCCTTCCACCCCAGCCTGTAATTTCTGTCTAGGAGAGCAACCTTTTCTTCTAGTTGCTAATATAGCCATCCGTTCAGAGATCTATATACAACACACAAATGAATATGCAAAACTATTTTCCTCTTTTTGTGTAAAACATAAGTGGTAGCATATAATGTTATTCTGCATCTTGTTTCTTTTTTCCCCACTTTATCACTGAGATAGTCAGATTTGTAAATAAAATTTCATTCTTTTTAGTGGCTCTACTGTATAAATATACCACTTTATTTAATAGACATTTAAATTGCTGCTAATCTATTTGCTACCATAAACAAAGCTGAGATGAATATTTTTGTAAATCTAATATTTTTGTGCACATTAAGAAACCTATTTGAATGGACAATAGGTAGAAATGAGAATGCTGGATCAAAGTGTTATGTGCCTTTAGAATATTGTCAGATAGTACCAATTTGCTCTCCAAAGAGGTTGTACCTATTTATACTTTTATCAATAATGAATGAGAAATGCTTGTTTCCTGACAAGTGTCCTTAACATATCCATAATCCACAATCCTCAATTCTGGAACTCCCAATGCTCTAAAGCAGGGGTGTCCAATCTGTGGCCCATGGGCTGCATGCAGCCCAGGATGGCTATGAATGCAGCCCAATACAAAATTGTAAATTTACTTAAAACATTACTTAGTTTTATTACTAAGTTTTATATTAAGTTCTATTACTTAGCTATGTACATTTTCTACATTAGTGATCACAAACTTGGGACCAGTTTCATGATTTTAAAAGATTACCAAAAGGGCTGCTGCACAATTAGAGTTATTATGTGAGGATTTTTTGCTTATCTGTGGTGGCAGATATCACAAAAATTATGCATGGACCTTTTTTTTGCTCATCAGTTTGTATTAGTGTTAGTGTATTTAGTGTGTGGCCCCAGACAACTCTTCGTCCAGTGTGACCCAGAGATGCCAAAATGATGGATTTCCCCACTCTAAAGTGTAACTTTGCCTTTTTCTTTTGGCACGCCTGGCCTAACTGGACTCATTTCAAGCAATATCTGACTTGAACTCATCTAAAACTGTTAGTGGAAAAATCCAGTTAGCTGTTGAATACCAGTATACTGATTATGGCTTGCTAGAGATATTACCTGTATTATATATGGCATATACACTTAATAACTTAAAAATTTAAAAAATCTGAATTCTAAAGCACATTTGATCTCAACCTTTCAGATAAAGAATATAGATTTAAATGTAATATCATCAAACTTTCTGACATTTTAATCTAATAAGTGAAAAATGCTAATTCCCTGTAGTTGCGATTTGCACTTTTCTTTTTGTAAATTTGAGTGTATTATTTATTTAACTGTGCTATTTTTCTCAGTGCTATAATTGTGGTTTTGCTAAAAAAAAATAAAAATAAAAAATAGTCCTCAGAGATAGATACATACTAAAATACTGGATTGTCATTATTCACAGATTCTGTGTTTCCAAGTTTGCCTATTCACTAAAATTTCTTTGTAACCCCAAAGTACTTGCAGAGCTTTCATGGTTATTTATAGACAAGTTAACAGAGAAAAATTTGAACCACCCTAAACATACATTTCTAACTAATATGGAATAAGATATTGCTGTTCTGTTTTCCTGTTTGTGCTCTCCTACTGTAAACAAGTGCCCTTTTTGCAATCTATCTAATTTTTGTGCTTGTTGTTAGTGATTTCACTGTTTAAAGTGGTCCCCAAGGGTAGTGTTGCATAGTGTACGGTGTTCTAAGTGTAAGGAGGCCATGATATGCCTTATGAAAACAAATATGGTAAATAAGCTTCCTTCAGGCATGAGTTATAGTGCTGTTGGCTGTGAATTCAATGTTAATTAATCAACAATGTGTATTAAATAAGGTATCTTTAAACAGAAATGAGATTTATGTATTGATCAGCTGACAAAAATGTTGTAACCAGAGCCTCATGGGCACCTAACCTTATATTTCCCCTTGGAGCAAGGATTCAATATTTGCTAATTCAGGATTAATGAAGACTTTATAGACTATCATAAATAATAAAAATGGACTCTATTTACAAACAATGATATATCTGGGCTTAAGAAATAATCTAGGGGTGTAGTGTTTAGATGGAACAAGACTGGCCATTTGTTGATTGTTCTTCAAGCTGGGCAACAGGTTTATGATGAGGGGTGGATCTTCATACTGTTCTACTTTTGTATAGAATTGAAAATGCCATAAAAATTTTTTAAATGTCATTTGCAAGAGCTTTCCTATGAACTGTCTCTGCATAGCCTTCATTATTTTCATTGCATTGTATTTACTTGTCTCATCATGTATAGGGCTCTTTATATATTGAAGAAATACAAACTCTGTAGTATTTTTTTAAAGATTTATTTATTTTTAGAGAGAGGGGAAGGGAAGGAGAGAGGGAGAGAAACATCAATGTGTGGTTGCCTCTCGAGTGCTCCCTACTGGGGCCTGGCCCGCAACCCAGGCATGTGCCCTGACTGGGAATTGAACTGGCAACCCTTTGGTTCGAAGGCCCGTGCTCAATCCACTGAGCTATACCAGCCAGGGTGCCTTTGTAGTATGTTAAAAATTCAGTTTCTCATTTGATTTTATAATACTTTTTAAGCATTCCTCAAATTAAATATTTCACATTGCCAAATCCATCAATCTTTTCTTTATAGCTTAGTCGTGTATAAACTTTAAAAAATCTCCCCCTTTCTGAGATATTTTTTTCAAATATTTTATTTATTTATTTTTAGATAGAGGGGAAGGGAGAATGAAAGGCAGGGAGAGAAACATTGATCAGTTGCCTCTTGTACGTGTCCTGTCCTAGGTCTAAACCCACAACAGCCACATGCCCTGACTGGGAATCAAACCCCACCTTTCGCTTTGTAGGATGATGCCAAACCAATTGAGCCACACTGGTCAGGGCCCCTTTCTGAGACTTTAAACAATTCTCACATATATCCTCTAAGTACTTTCATGATTCCATTCCTTACATTTATATTTTGATGTATCTAAAATGTATGCTGGTCTCAAAAGAGTGTGAGGGTAAAGTGTTTACAGATACATGATATGATGTATGGATTTGTTTCAAAATAATTTGGATGCGGGGGCATGGTAGGGGTATAGGTGAAACAAAGTTGGCCATGAGCTGATAACTGTTGGAAGTTGAGTTATGTGTATAAACAGGTTCATTTTACTTTTTTCTCGACTTTTGTATGTTTGAAATTTTCTCTAACACAAAGTTAAGGAAAAAAGTAATAATTCCTTTTTTTTCTCTATGGGGGGGAACCCTCCTTACAATGATATATTCTATACAGACCTAACTCATTCACTACATAATCTGTTTTATCTTCAATGATTTAAAAGGCTATCTCTACCATAAACAAAATTCTACTCTTTATTTCAGCTTATTTCTGGACTAGACTATTCCATTCCACTGTTGCATGTATAGATTAATATACCACTCCCAAACTATTTTTTAAAATTAATTTTATAATATTTTTCAATATCTGAAAGTTTCAATATTCTCTCAAAGTTAGGCTTTTAACAAAAAGGAATAAATCCCCAAGTTTATAGTGGCCCCTCTATACCAATGAGAAAGATATAATAAAAATAAACTCACATTTATATAATTTGCATTGATGTAGTCTTCATTACCCTTTAAAATGACCCGTGTAGCATCATCTGAAAAAATTTGGGGAAAAAAAGTTTTAATAAAGTTATATTAAAAAGATTAAACTTAACATACAGAGATCATAAGTACTTACAAGGTGAAATATCTCTGTATCTATTTTTGGAAATGTTCTGAGGTAATTTGGCACAAGACATTGTCATTCCAGGTTTTTTCCGATATAGTTGCTAAAAAAAAAAAAAAAAAAAAAAAAAAAAAAAAAAAAAAAAAAAAAAAAAAAAAAAAAAAAAAAAAAAAAAAAAAAAAAAAAAAAAAGGTATGAATCCAGTAAGACATTAAGAGTTTCTTTTTTGTTTTTCCAACTTGTTTCTATGTTATGAAACAGGCTTTATTCCTTAGAATACTTGATCTATACAATGATGTACCTTAGGCTGATAGGATAATAAACCAGATTCCCAAAGCTAAATTTGGCACAATTTCTGACATGAATTAATTATCATATTTTGAAGAATGGCAAGAAAGTGGAAACAATTTGACTTATAGCAAAAAGGTACCTGGAGTTTTGAAAAGAAAATCTTTAGAAAACATTTAGCCTTCATTTAGTTTGTAGATGTTTATAGTATATCTTAAAAAATAAAAACTGACACACCCTAAATGTTTTTTCATCCCAAATGTTTTAGTCAGTTATCTATAACATATAATTCAAAGCAACAAATGTTAATAACTACACTGACAAAAATTAGAGAGGAGGATTAAATATTACAAGATACAAAAGTTATTTTCCTTTAACTCAGGATTTTTAAGTCCGCAATCACCTATCTCCATCTGCCAACTTTTATAAAAACAGCTATTTAATTACAGAAAAAAATTTAATTTGATGACATATGTATTAAAATCTCCTTATTCCTTTCTTTTAAATAGGCATCTATTTGTGTAACAATTGCTGGTATTTTGGCAATTTTTAAAAACTTCATATTTTAGACCTTTTATCTCAACTATTCTCAGAATATCACTTTAGTTTGTAATAGTAATTGATAGATAAGGCAGTTAAGAAATTATACTGTATTACTTACATCAAATTGTGTCAGGATTGTTCCAGTGATAAGCCCCTCAGCTAGCTGGACCATTGACTCCCGCAGGGAATGGTCATCCTGGTGGATGCTATCTAGTGGGGTTTTCTCAGGAATGTACTGGAAGTCTGGCTCATTTTCTAGCTTTTCTTCCACTACATCATAGACAGCTAAGAAAAACAAAACAAAAAAACCCACATGGAAAACTTAACGAATTGGTGAAAGGAATTTAGCAGATTTACTCTTTAATGTGTCAGGAAATACTTTACTTATTTATAATTTATCACATCTGAGTCTGATGTCATGATGTAGGGATGAAGAGTGACTGTGGAGCTGAATAAATTTGTTGTACCTTTGGGGAAAGAAGGGTTCTTGGCCATTTTGCTAAAAACGTCTATGACTTGAAGAGACATTAAGAAAAAGAGGAGCTGCCAAAATGCAGCTCTGAAGAGAACTGCCCCAATTCGTGGGACCTAGGGCAAGAGTACAAATAAAAGCCTATATCCTGTATGCCTAGATATGAACGGTTACAAATAAAATGAACAGAGTTTTAACCAAAATGTTCTATCCTCTCTCCTTGACATCTACAAAACAACCTGAGAGTCTAGATTTCAAATGAGATACTAGGCCAGAATTCTCTATCATGGTAGCATGAGGAAAGCCAGACCCTAGACACTGGCCTGCAGACCACCCTACTTCTTTCTTACCCTCAGCTCCATTATTTAACATGGGAAAATATAAACATTCCCATCAATATCCCAGTCCATATGTAAGCTTGTTCTACGTACCTCTGCAATGACTTCATTTTAGCTACTTCCCCTGGTCTAAGGGTACATACATCACGTGAGCCACCTTGGGAGAAGAGATTTGGAGAAATGGCCACACAGGCCCAGGAAGTACGCTCAGAGCTATTCGGACAGAGTATCGAGGGTTGAAAAAAACTGTCTAGGAAGGATGGGGAGGTCACAAGGTATGGCCTGGCATGTACCCTTGCTCCTACAAAATCTTGTCAATGTGGTAGCAGGAAAAGTTGTAGAACCAGAATACAGACTTCTAAAGGGTAAAGCCAGCTAGGGGTCTATTATGCCCTTGACTAAGAGGTTTCGTTCCTGCTTAGATATGTATGAACTTTTGGGAATAAATTTCTAAAATGAAGAACAAAAAGGCAAAAAGGTATAAATGCATTTTGTCTAAGACAAAATAAGATTTAAAGGGGAAAAGACCAGAAAAAATAAGCTCTTTGTTTTTTGATTATACAGTAAACCCTTACTTAATATTACTGACAGGTTCTTGGAAACTGAGATTTTAACAAAATGACAAATAGTGAAACCTAACTGATAAAAACTAGAGTTAAGTTCCTACAGCATATTTCTGGTCACAAAACATCACCAAACTTCTAAATAAAGATCCAAAATACTTCTGATATTAAACACTAGTGTGAGCTATATACACATTTAATAATAATTAATAAAAACAAGTAAGATAATTATTTTCAAACCTGCTTTTTCTAGTTCAGGGTTGCAGGTGGCCAGATACTCTGCTCAGGGCACAAATGCACCCTGGACATGACACCCTTCCATCACAGGGCCACTCACACTCACATTCACACTCACTGAGACTGGGACAAGACAGACATGTCAATTCACCTCATGTGCACATCTTTGGAATGTGGGAGGAACCCAGAGTCCCAGAGAAAACACATGCAGACATGGGAGAATGTGCCAACTCCACACAGTGGCCACAGCTGGAATTACCTCCTTTCTTCTCATCAATGTTATATTAAAATGATGTTGAACAAAACATTGTTCAAGGACCTGCTGTATGTAATTTTAAGTAAAATGGACATGATAAATGATAATGAAAATGAACACAGGTCCTGCCCAGATTTTGACAATAAAGTAATATTGGAAAGATCATTTGTCACGAAGTAAGACACAGGTGGGTTCTTCTCCAAATTTAAAGTATAGATGAGGAACTGCAAAAAGGTGACGACTTTTCCATAATGGGGACTTTTGTTCATATTCTGGGGCTGTATTAATCATGCATTTGTGAGCAGATAACTGAATGTCTAGGTGCCAAAATGTCTTCCACTATAAAATGGGGTAAGTCATTTGTTGCACTGGATGGCTGTAAAGATTAAAAGAGAATATACAAAAGAGTTCAGGTATACGGAAAGCATTTAAAAATGATTATTAAGTTCTTTAGTATCTAATATCAAGAGAAAACAAAACAAAATAAAGAGAATGTTATTCTTAGTATAAAATTTAAGTGGCTTTATGTGACAGAAAATGCCTAACAATAAATCACCTAAATATCAGATGTAAATGAATGGATTCTTTGAAAAGTCAAAATAGAATGTTGTGTTGAAATTCCCTGAATTTTCCTAGAAAGCAAATTCCGTATCATGAAAACAAAAAAACCACAAAGTAGAGAACATGAAATGAAAATGCCTACTTGTATCCAACAGGCAAAATGAGTTTTGCAAAATTTTTACTGCAAATTTTACAGGGTTGGATATGGTGTGAAAATAAAATTCTAATTACATTTTATTTCCCTATGGTATATATTCAGCAACTGGTAACATGGCATTAACCATTAGTTACTCCTGTGGCTAAAACTATGATTAATAGCAAACTGTTCAGAACAAAGCTAGAATATGTCTAATGCTGAGATATAGGCATATAAGAATTTTTTCTCAGAGTAGAAGAATAAAGTTGCAGGAACTTGAAACAATGCCATATGAACACTGGCTGAAGGATCTGGGATTAATGAACTGGAGGAAAGAGGGAGGATTTCTGATAAAATCAGCTCTTGTCAAAAAACTGAAGGAAGAAGGATTAAACTTATTCTGTACAACACAAAGTGACAGAATTAGGAACAATAGGACCGAAGGAAGTTGGATTGTTAGTGCAATTAATAGTTTAGACTATACAAAGGAATGACTGCTTTGGGAGCCAATGAGTGCTCCACATCAGCAGGATGTTCTTTAGACTGTTGTAAAGGAACTCAAATAGTCAGCAAAGGAGCCAGAGCTTACAGTATTAGGGTTTCTACAAGCTTGGGACTCTGACTCTGGATAAACACATCAGCTGTCTGGAGCAGGAGATGACATGATTAGGCTACTAGGCATTCTCTACTGAAAACATAGACAGGATTTTTTTTAATGCTTTAACTAAAGTTTATTACAGAGTTTTCTATAAGTGGAACAAAGTTCAAAATTTACTTGTTCATTCAACAATTATTTACTGATTACATACTCCTACTATTAAAGCAAGTGGGGGAAGAAGGAGGCCACTTTAGCTATGGTAGCCTGGCAGGAAGGACTTTCTGAGAATGACATTTGAGCAGAGATCAGAAGGGAGTGAGGGTATAAGTCATACTAAAATCAGGAAACAGTGTTTTAGGCAGAAGGAACAGCAAGAAAGCCAGCATAAAATAGAGTGAGCAAGGCTGAGTGGTAGACAAGGAGGCCTAGAATTTAGATTTTACTCCAAGTGTGAATGGAAGCTACTATGCTTTGAACAGGAAACTGATATGAGTTACGTTTTAAAAAGCCTACTCCGCTCCACCATGTCCAGAAATAGATACTAATAATTATGAAAAATATTCAGTGCTCCAAAGAGTACTTACCATTTGGTCGAACTAGAAGTATGAGTTCCCCAGAATGTCTCTCACAGATAGCTTTAATATACAGGACAACCTGATCATGGGTATATTCTGCAATGTCCCGACCATTGATCAGTACAACTTGGTCCCCTTCATTCAATCGAGGGACACAGAGGTCAGCCTGCAATGTAATGCAAATAAGGTTTCAGATTTGTACGTAGCTTTCCAAAAGTAAAGCATAAAAATTTGTATTTATAGACTCTTTAGCATGAAAACTAAAACTACATATAGCAAAGCATCTATCCATTCACTCATCTACTTAAAAAAAGAATATAAATCTAGCTTTCCCTTGAAGATATCTTATTTTTTTCCTTTATTCAACCCCTTTTTCCCTGATGCCCTATTATGTGCATAACCATACAGATAAGACTAGTTATCTCAAGGTGACTAGATACAGTCAGCCTTCACTTTGCACTGTCCAGATATGCACAAATTTCAGTTACCTCAGTTTAGTCAAATAATACCCATTTCTCAACAACATGGTACAAATTTCAGTTATTATTATACAGTCATTGTAAATGATTGCATAAAATACAATCTTTGCTGCTAGCTTAACAGTTCAAAATCACTACATAAATAATAGACATACATCTTGATCAGTGACCAAACACATCACTTCTTTTAATGTCTGCTGGTAATATGTCACTGTGCATCTCTTATTCACTTCATGCAGAGACAACAAAGTATGTACTTGTATTGCCTCAAGCTTGTCTCCCAATGATAAACCCACATAAAAAAAAGAGCATAATCTAAAGAGAAAATTGACCAAAAAAGTTAAAAGTGCAACCAAGGAACAAAAAGTGATACTATAAATGGAGTTACAGAAGAAACAGCTGATGATGAAAATATACACTACTATTGTGTTAAGAGACTATATACATACAGAGAAAGGGATTTAGTGCAGGTGAACTTATCAATATAAATGATGACAGGGACTGTAATAAAAAGGATGAAGATGTCCGTGAGGAAGCGATGCTGCCATAAAACTTTTCATTAAAGAAACCCTTGGAAATATTTTACAGTATTAAAAATGAAGAGGACTTCCAGCTAAGATGGAGGCATAGGTAGACACATGGTGCTTCCTTACACAACCAAAATTAAGGACAACAAAAATTTAGAAACAAAAAAGAACCAGATCTGACAGAAAATTAAACTGTAAGGAAGTCCGACAACCATTCATCCAGATTGGTAAGAGGGGCGGAGTTGGTGGCTGGCAGAAAGGGGTCGTGGCAGGAAAAAGCAGTGGTTGGTGGTCTCAGGCACCCAGGTTGTGGCTGGCAGACCCCGGGCCACGGGATGGCAATAGGCAGACCCAGTGAGGCACACAGGGCAGCTGGCTCACCATGGCATGCATTTGCACGCAGACAGACTAGGCAACACAAGGAGTGAGACAGACTGTGCAACCCAGGGCCCCAGCACCGGGAAATGAAACCTAAAAGCTGACTGAAAACACTTGTGGGGGTTCAGGTGCTGGGAGAGACTCCCAGCCTCACAGGAGAGTTCATTGGAGAGACCCACAGGGTCCTAGAATGTACACAAGCCCACCCACCCAGGAACCAGCACCAGAAGGGCCCAATTTGCTTGTGGGAAGTGGTGGAAAGGACTGAAATACCAGAGAGAGCAGAGCAAGCGCCACTGTTCCCTATGGGACTCTGCACCCACATACAGCATCACAACCCAGCAACTGGGCTGCCCCACCTGGGTGAACAACTAAGGCTCTGCCCTTCACTACTGAACAGGCACTACCAGAACCCCTGCCACCCCAAAAATGGCTCAAATGAAAGAACAGATCAAAGTCCCAGAGCCAATTCATCTAAGCGACCAAGAGATAGCCAACCTATCAGATGCACAGTTCAAAGCACTGGTGATCAGGATGCTCACAGAATTCATTGATTTTGGTCACAAATTAGATGAACAAATGAAGGCTACAATAAGTGAAATGAAGGAAAATGCATAGGGAACCAATAGTGATAGGAAGAAAACTGGGACTCAAATCAATGGAGTGGACCAGAAGGAAGAAAGAAACAACCAAACAGAAAAGAATGAAGAAACAAGAATTCAAAAAAAATGAGGAGGGGCTTAGGAACCTCCAGGACATCTTTAAAGGTTCCAACATCCAAATTATAGGGGTACCAGAAAGGGAAGAGGAAGAGCAACAAATGGAAAACTTATCTGAACAAATAATAAAGGAGAACTTCTCCAATCTGGCAAAGGAAATAGACTTCCAGGAAGTCCAGGAAGCTCAGAGAGTCCCAAAGAAGTTGGACCAAGGAGGAACACACCAAGGCACATCATAATTACATTAGCTAAGATTAAAATGAAGGAGAGAATTCTAGAAGCAGCAAGAGATAAGGGCACAGTTATCTACAAAGGAGTTCCCATCAGACTGTCAGCTGATTTCTCAGAAGAGACCTTACAGGCAAGAAGGGGCTGGAAAGAAGTATTCCAAGTCATGAAAGTCAAGGACCTACATCAGATCGGAAGAGC
>PVKU01013290.1:0-29881 GCA_004027475.1 Anoura caudifer | reverse complement strand
CAAAAAAAAAAAAAAATGAAACTCGAGCACCAACTTACACCATACACAAAAATAAATTCAAGGTGGATAAAGATTTAAATATAAGCCGTGACACCATTAAAGTCCTAGAGGTGAACACAGGCAGGAAAATCTCAGATATTTCATGCAGCAACATTTTTACTGATATGTCCCCTAAAGCAAGGGACATAAAGGAAAGAATAAACAAATGGGATCTCATCAAAATAAAAAGCTTCTGCTTGGCTAAAGAAAACAGTATTAAGATAAAAAGAGAACCAACTGTGTGGGAAAACATATTTGCCAATGATATCTCAGACAAGGGTTTAATCTCCCAAATATATAAAGAACTTACACGACTCTACCCTAAGAAGACAAGCAACCCATTAAAAAATGGGCAAAGGACTTGAACAGACACCTGTCCAAGGAGGACATACAGAAGATCCAGAGACACATGAAAAGATGCTCAATATTGCTAGCTATCAGAGAGATGCAAATTAAAACCACAGTGAGATACCACTTCACACCAGTCAGAATGGCCATCATAAACAAAGCAACAAACAACAAGTGTTGGAGAGGTTGTGGAGAAAAGGGGACCCTAGTGCACTGTTGGTGGGATTGCAGACTGGTACAACCACTATGGAAAGTAGTATGGAATTTTCTAAGAAAACTAAAAATGTATCTACCTTTTGACCCAGCAATTCCACTGGTAGGATTATATCCTAAGAACCCTGAAACACCAATCCAAAAGAACCTATGTACCCCAAAGTTCATAGCAGCACAATTTACAATAGCCAAGTGGTGGAAGCAACCTAGGTGCCCATCAGTAAATGAATGGATCAAGAAACTATGGTACATTTACACAATGGAATTCTATGCAGCAGAAGAAAAGAAGGAGCTCCTACCCTTCGTGACAGCATGGATGGAACTGGAGAGCATTGTGCTAAGCGAAATAAGCCAGGCAGTGAAAGACAAATACCATATGATCTCACCTTTAACAGGAACCTAATCAACAAAACAAACAAACAAGCAAAATATAACCAAAGACACTGAAATTGAGAACAGGCCGACAGTCACCAGAGGGGAGAGGGGAGGGAATTTCAGGGGAAAAGGGGAAGGGTTTAGAGCAACAAGTATAAAAGACACATGGACAAAAACTAGGGGTGGTGGAAAAGGGAGGGAAGTGGGGAGGGCTGGGGCGGTGGGCTGGGATGGGAGTAAAAGACAGAAAACTGTACAAGAACAACAATTAAAATAAAATTAAATTTAAAAAAAGAAAGAAACTAGTGAAACAAAAAGAAGCCCCACAAACAGGAAATTACGAAGAAGCAAGTGCACTGCAGACCTTTGTGTCCTGTAAATTAGTTATCACAGGAATGCAAATGGTTAAAAGCCAAGCACACTTCCTGCCAATATTCTGTGGGATCCAGTTCTGCTGAGAAATGTTCTTTTCACAGCACGCTTCAAACCTGTCTGCAATGATTACCTGAGAAGCAGAAAGATGGAATTTTAAATTTTAGTGACACATTAATGAACAAGGTAATACTCTGGACAGGTATAGATAAAGATTCACCACCTGAAGCCAAGACAGAGCTCCGCAGATCAAAGCACAAGCCATGTACCAGAACTAGGCAGGCCTGCCGAGCATCAGGGATGCACCTGAGACAGTTACATCCCTGCAGACCCTCACAGACACTGTTGTGTTTACTCCTTTTACTGTGCCCAGCAGAGGCTTCAAAGACATTTCATCTCAGAAGAGTCAAGCCTTTGTCTTGGAGTCCAGAGATATGAGGGTCCCTTCTTTGCAGTATCGGTTATAACAAAGTCTACATTTTTAAAGCAATGCCTCCTTCAAGCTTAGTAATTGATCTTCCAGTTTGAGATGGAATAATCTCAAAGTTCAACAATTCGAAGTACAAAGCTAGAACATGAAGGGAACTAGGTTTCCCACGTAGCAGGATATTTATGGTTGTGACCATGTCCTCAGACGTGTTCTATGGCAATCTTTGGCTGATCACCGGACTGAGAGGAGAGGTGGGTGCCAGATCCCCTGGGTGGCTTTCCTGGGGCCCCTGCAGGCTCCTCAGAGTGGGCAGGTCTCCTGCAGGCCAAAGGCTTGAGCAGTAACTAAACTCAGGGTCTCCATTAGGGGTTGAATTATGTTCCTCAAAAATTCATATGTTGAGGTCCCAGTGTCTCACAATGTGACCTTATTTGGGTCACAGTAAATAGTCAAGATGATGTCACTAGGATAGGCCCCAACCCGATATGACTGGTGTACTTGTCACATGGGGAAATGGACACAGAGACATGCTCAGAGAGAGAACACATGTGAAGACGAATGCAGCAGAGAAAGGCAAATTCTGCATGGAATCACTTATTTGCCACATTTTTTTAAAAAGTCAAATTCAGAAACGGTAGAAAAGCGGTTGCCAGGGCTGAGGTGTGGAGGCAACAGGGACAGGCTGTTTAAAGGCTATGAACTTTCAGTTATAAGTGAATAAAGTCTGAGGATCTAATGTGTAACAGAGTGACTGTAGTTAGTATACTGTATTGTATAATTGAAATTTGCTAAGAACTTAAATGTTCTCACACAAAAAAATGGGGGTGGGTAAATGTGTTAATTAACTCAATGGAGGGATTCTTTCACAGTGTATATCGAATCAACACATTGTACACTTTAAATATTTCACAACTTTACTAGCCAATTATACTTCAGTAAAGCTGCCAAAAGGGTGGTCAAAATTTTTTAAATAAAAAATGAAGGCAGTGCATCCTTCTACTAGCCGAGGAACACCGAAGATTGCCAGCCACCCCCAGAAGCTAGGGGAAGCCTGGGACAGATTCTCCCTCACAGCCTCGGAAGGCGCCTGCTCTGCTCGCACTCCGACCTCGAACTTCTAGCCTCCGGAACTGTAAGACAATAAATTTCTGTTGTTTAAACCACTCAGTGTGCAGTACTTTGTCACAGCAGCTCCAGGAACATATACAGTCACCCTCCGTCATTCTTGCAAACATTACCTCAACTCCCAATAACCAGCCACAGCAGCACAAACCCTTGACCTGGAGTGAAACTGGGACTTTCCATGAATTTCCAGCACATTCTCCTTTGGTCTACTCTGGCAACCTACCAGCTCTTCTTATATTCTGAAATCACTCATTTCATATTCGAAAACATTAACTTATAGTTCATCTAAAGTTCTATGTAGTCACCGGAATGTCAAAAAAACAAGTGATCCTGGACTATATTTTCTTGACTTAATGTCATATGTTTGCAAAACATTCTAATTAAGAAATCAAAAGGAAGCGCTACAGTGAACAAGGAATTGAAAAAAGAAGTGTAAGAGAATTCTAATCAGTAGCTCTCTTCACCCATGGGATGCTCATTAAAATGGAAAAGTAAGCTGCCATCTATTGATGATCGTTCTAAAATCCAAGATGGTGGTTCTCAAAGGGTGGTCTCCAGCAGACACACCTATTAAATCAGAGGGGATGGGACCCAGTTTCTGTAGTGGAATAAGGCCTCCAGGTGCTTCCAGGCCCCTAAAGTGTGAGAACCACTCTTATACTCAAAGTCAGGAGGCCAGTTGGTCCCACCTGAGAGCAAATTCAGTTGGGAGTGACTGTCCAAGGGCTCTGTTAAAAAGGGTTCCAAGGCAGACGCTGAGCTCTGATTTGAAAATAGGGAATTTCTTGGGCAAGAAAGAGAAAGGATGGTCGCTGGCAAGGCACCCAAGGCCCACCCAGCAGCCACCCTATGAGTCTCAGGCTCATAAGCCATCACCCTACATCCTTCTTTCTATTCATGACTCCAAGTAGAAAATGTCCCAGATTTCAGAGGTGACTTGGACCCTATATAGATGGATATAAAAATGAAAAGAAGAAATAAAAGGCTTGTTTTCAGTTCCGAGACAAAATTCAAAACAAGTCCTTGGCAGCACTGCTTTCTTCTACGAAATACTTATTTCCCCTCCACACCTGGCTTCTCTTTCAGGATGGCATTATTATGGTGATGGAATAAAAGAAGTGGAGTTGTGCTTCACCTAATTCAGGGAAACAAGTGATATACAAAATCTAAATTTATAAGGTAATTAAATTTGAAAGTTATTGTCTGCACCGAATTTACATGGTAAAGGATTCTCTTCATTTTGAAAAGAATTTACAAAAGAGTTCTTTAGAAGATTGGATTCCTCCGAGGAATTTCATATCTGATTTGATTTGTTTTAAAAATCACCTGCTGCTTCCTGCTGCCTCCCAGCCTGGCCACCTGGGGATCCAGGGCTGCAGCCTGAGTCCAGCCCCGGTCTAACCTCTTCCCTCCCTGCCCCCAGGGGTTCCTCCCAGGGTCAGACAGAGCCACTCATCCAGCTACTGTTTCCCTAAGTGCCTTTCCTTCTTTTACCTCCTCTCCTGTTGCCATGGATACCGTGCCCTCCTCCACACCCTGGTTACATCCTGGCTTCCTTTGGGCCCCTGCTGTGGCCCCTTTGCCTTCCAGCAGCCTTTCCTGTCCAGCGTCTTCTCGGAACTTCAGCTTCCCTTGTCTGCCTTGCCCTAAAGTTGCACACTTTGTTCTATGGTTCTAGTATATTCTGTCCCTCTCCAGCCACTCCCCAAGGAAAACCATTTTCATCAGCCTCCCTCCCCCCACAGCATTACAATATTCTGCAGATTCATTGCATGAATAGATTTCTTGCTGGGAGACTGCAGCCAGTCAGTTTCTCTGCTATTGCTTCTGGTAGCACTGAATGCATAGCATAGACTCCAGTTAGAGTGACTGAACTTCTTACCTCCTAAGGGTCATTCTCAGCCTCAGGGAAGCACTCAGAGTGATCTGGCTTCCAGATAATCTACATGAACAGTTGGGGAGGTTGTGGAACATGTATAGACTGGAAAAATAGAAAATTTGGATTCTGTCACTCAGCGGCCCTTAATGAAGTGTGTGGCCTGGGGCGCTGTGTTTCTGGCCTGCGCTTTGGCCATTGGATATCTGTTTTCCATTCTGAAGAGTAATTCACCTAAGGATCAGATAACGGATTAGAGCATCAGCCAGCCTCACCATCATCTGAAGAATATTATTGATCCTTTGCCCTGTCCTCCAAAGGAGTTCCTCTGATTCTTATATTTTCTAGTATAAATGATAGGATGCATCTTTATCTTATTTATAGCTTGCAATAAATTAGTATGAACATCAACCAAACGTATTAATTTTATTCCCCAAGAAATATACCCCCAGAAAATGTCACAGAAATGATCTTTGAAAAATGCACATCCAAATGCAATATAAAATATTTAAGGGAATGATTATTCTACAGGCTCTTGTAAAAGTCAAGTCAGTGCTTTTAAAGGTGGAAAGTGGACATGAGTTAAGAACAACCTTCAAATCCCCAATGTTCTTCTTGATTTCTCTTTCACTTTCAGTATTGGGCCTTGAATGAATGACCTCTAATAACTTAGATATTCAAAAATTGATGAACAGTACTTAGCAAAAAAAGTAAAACTAAGATAATGATTGTAAAAACTAAGCCAATCATCAATGGCTTGAAATTCATGGCTGCATTTGGGGTTTCCTGCTGAGGCATAGCTTCAGGCCACTTTCAATGGGTTCTTCCCATCCACTCACCTTCCCCAAATCCTCCACAACTTAAGGAAGAGTCCCCATGTTAGCCTGTGGTGTCAAACTAGCAAGTCATGTGGCCAGCAAAAAGAACTCCAGAACCATCAATTCATTCACCTGAGTTGGCTGGGAAGCAAATACACAGATGAACTGATTTAATACTCCAACAACCCTGTGAGACAAGTACAACAGTACCCTAAGATAAAGAAATGGAAGCACAGAGAAGTCAAATAACTTGCTCAACAGCCACACAGCCAGGAGTGGCCAAGAGAGAGTGGGACCATGAGCCTAGGCACTCAGCTACCATGTTCCACTGCCCAACCAATGGGATCATGCCACACGTGCTGGCACTAGACTCATAAATGATGAGCTAAGTGAAAATTTTCAGTGAACAGAAGTTTATCAAATACATTGGTACAAATGGTTATTACCCAGAGAAGAAAGGTGAAGCTCATAAAAATGAAGACTTTCTCAGGATCTCTAAGAGTGACCCAAAGAAAAGAGAGTCCTTGGAGGACATGCCAAGACCACATCCTGTGATCCAGCAGGCCGCAGAGACCGTGCAGGCGGACCTGAAGGAAGCTCCCAGTGTTCAGGATAGAGCCCTGCCCACAGCTCCTGGATGGCCAGTTGGGAGTGGGATCAACCTGGGGGACAACTGTGAGGACAAGCCTGGACCATGGTTTGGGGAAGCTGTGAGATGACCTAAATTCAGTCCTCACCTTCCACCTAGACAGACCCACTCCAGGTACCTAAGTAACTAAGTCTCCTGTGTCAAGGTTATCATGGGGACCAGCTTGCCACCAGAGTGAGAACACTCTCAGCCAGCTCCAGAAGTCTGCCGTGCTGGACATAGCTCTCCCTGGCTGGGCTGCCCTTTGCTTTGGGTCCAGCACAGTGGGCAGCAGATGTGTTCTGAGCTCAGGTTCTGGGTCAATATCTCTGCACTTATAAGCTGTAGACCTTAGAAATTCCTGGCGTATCAGTTTCCTTATCTGGAAGATGTGGCTAATAAGACAACTCTGCCAGGTTATTGTGAGGATTAAATGAGATAATAAATGTGAGGAAGAGTGCCCCCACAGGCCAGCTGTTGCTCTTACTATTGGTGTCACCTACAATGACAAAGGGAGCTGGAAGCACAGGCTCTGCTCACCTGTTGTCATCTGTTCTCCATCTCCATGGCTGGACTTCACTTTGAAATGAGCTCTCCATGGTGATACTAAAGGTGTTCAGGGTATATGGATGGGCTAAAATATTTAAGAAATTGTCCACACCCTTGCAGGAAGAGGGTGTGAGAAATCTCTGGACTCTCTCTCTGAGGGAGAATATGTGATAACAGGCCTAGACCCCCCTTGGGGCCTTGAACTTGGAGGATTTTGTTTGCCTGATGCTGGTTATCAGGGTGACAGCATTTGTGTCTGTAGTCTTGGCATTTGCCTCGAGGCTCCTTTTGCCCAGCAGGAGTCTAAGCAGGAGTCTGAGCACATAAGGGGAAGGAGCTGGGACTTCATTAGGCTCACAGAACAGGCTGATAGGTACTTTGGAGCCTGCTGGCATATTAATGCCTCTTTAGTAAGAACCTTGTGTGTGGCCAACGCTGTTTTGAGAGTTGCTGTCACAAAAAACAAGCTGCAAAAAGTCAAGGAACAAGTTGGTCTTCATCTGCTTCAAACTTCTTTCACTGCTAGTCAAATTGACTAAAAAGAACCAGGAGATGTGCTTGACCAGATCAGCGCAGGTCCATTTACAGCAGAAAACTTTCACTGTGCCTGTGCCCATGCTTGTAAGCTTCATGGGGGAAAATACAGGGCAAGTGTCTCAGCTCTGGAGAAGCCACTCAATCTCAGGACAGCAGCAGCCACCCCGTGGAGTCACCAGGGGAAACCCACCAAAGCCAAAAGATCATATTCAAGGTCATACCACAAGGAGATGAACTGGACAAGAAAACGGTTTCAATAAGAAAGTGTTTCTCCCTGGTCATTCCTCTGTGTGAAGCAGCCAACCCCAAGTACAAAGCTGTTTGACTCTCCCCCAAGCTCCATCTAATCTAAAATCCCTTTAGAGACCAATAGGACTCTGAATTCTGGGTCTCTAAGTCGGGGAAGGGGAAGTATGGGTGGGGATAAATTCCAGCTCCAGGATTTTCTGGACTTTCTGATGTTCACTTAAAACAACTCCCCAGGGCAGCCCCTTTACATTGAAGAAACTGTCTTAGGCTCCATCCTGACCTGCTTTCATTACACTGGGAAATATGTATATAAACATAGCATTTCATGAGAAAGGCAAATGGCACATGTAATCAAATGAGGGTCCCAGAGAGCTGGTATGTGGCCACCAAAGAACATCAGCCTCAGCCACACTGGCCACCATGCTGGAACCCTAAGATAAAGAGCTTGCTGGAGACTCAAACGACCCTCTGTTCAGCTTTGATGAAGTTCTCAGCACTGCCCCAAGATATTGACCATTCAACAAACTCAGAAGCCCATGCTACAGTGGGACACAGGCAAGGACATCACCATCACACATGCAAATTTCCAAATCCCAAATTCTGAGCAGCAGTACAGACCTGAAAATGTGTGTTGGTGTATCCCTGGGAAAATGCACTTCCCCTGGGTAGATTGCTCTGAAAAAGACCTTGAAAAAGAGTTTAGTTAGAGCTAAATGTCACCTGATGCCACACAAGAAAACCCAGGATTACCAGTGTGGCCTAAGGTCTTAAAGGTTTTCCTGTTCATGGGGTCTGGTGTGGGTCGGCAGTGCTTCCCCATCTTGTACCTATATGTGCCCTCCAGAATGCATACGGCAAGGTGGCCACAGCCAGGGAAGAGAGGACGAGACACTGGCATGGGATGGTTTTATAGATTCTGCCCATACCTCTCGCCAGTCCCATGGCCCATCTGCCTGCAAGGAAGTAATTGGGGAGCAGTCTCTGCCCTGGAAAGTAAGCAGCTCTGGATGTGACATGTGTACATGTTACCAAACAGGGACTGAGCCTAGAGCTGGTCTGCCGTGGAACCACCAGTACTGTGTGGGTTCTTGATTTTGTGTAGGAAAGATTTCTCAACATGAGTCCCGGTGATTTTGAGAGTATGTTTATTAAAGCTAGGGGCAGTGAAACAAAGAAGGACTTAAAGTAAAAGAAGCAACAGGAGAGAAAATCAAAGAAAAAGGGGGCCATGGAGACAGGTTCAGGGGGTAAGCCCAGGATGAGCTGCCACTGCCTGGTGCTCCGCTGGTGGCAAGTCTTAGAGTTTAGGATAAAAAGAGCAGAGATATAAGGTATGGGCATCCTCTAGCAAGAGCATCCCATGGATTCTTTGTCTTGAGGCTTTTTATCTTTCTTTGGAAGGCTGGAATACTAGGGAGGGTCTCAGGGGACGGTCCTAACAGAATACCGTATTTTGCTGTGTATAATGCACACTTTTGCCCAAAATTTTTAGAGGAAAATAAGGATCAACATTATATATGGGTAGTACTAATTCTGTATCTATATAAATGCTTTTAATTCTTTTATTTATGTTTATGTGCTAAAGGTGTAACTCTAGAAAGCAGAATGATATCTGTATGCAAAATAATAACCTAGAATACAATCATTGGTTTTATTTCTAAACATAAATAAATAATTGAATTTTAAAATTAAAATGAAAGACTTTTTTCCTGAAAGTTTGGGCCAAAAATGTGCATATGCATTACACAGAGAGGGCATTATACATGGCAAAATGTGGTATTCATTAGCTTTTCATGTGTATCCTTCATTATGTTGACTCATCAAAATGTGTGTATAAAGGGATCAGGGTTATTTTTTTGGTTAGTTTTATTTTTAAAGAACATTATTAAAGAGGGATTGTGACTGAGGCCAGTCTGCACCAGGATGGTCTGAAATATGTAAACCATTTGCCCCTACATGTACTTGGTTAGGGAAGAGAAAATCTTGTGATTCATTAGCTGTCTGTATGTTGCTCAAATTGTTTGACCTTGTTTAATTATTTTGTCTCAGTTTCCCTTATTCCACTTGTCAAGGAATTTCCCTACCTTCTTACTATCCTGACACATGGACCCATCACAAAGCCCATGGCCCCAGCCCAGCACACCCCTCCACTACCCATCCCCATTCACATACCAGAACCCCCACAGAGACTCCTTCTTTGTAAGATGTTACAGATGTTTTGGAATTTGCGGCACTCCTTCTAGACTACCCACACTACCTGGAAGGGATAAAACATGTTTTTATCATAAATGCCATTTCAAGGTACTGATATGTGAGAAGAAATTATGAAAACCTAGAAATTGTTCCTGGCCAAGGGCAAGGTTCAAGAGTCATAGGTAGATAATAAAAGCCAAGAAGTGGCAGAATGAGAACAAAAATGAATGTGAGCTCACATCAGAGTCAAGAGAGACAGCAAGAGTCCTTATGAGTGCAGGCAGGTCCAACTGAGTCAGGGAAGACACGTGAAGGCGCTGCAGGCACAGGGAAGGAGGGGTTGCCCGCTCCTCTGAGCTGAGGCCTTGAACCTCACTACTGAGGACACAATGCAGAGAGGATAGAGGGTGTTCCTCCTGTCTCTAACTGGAAATCCAAGGACCTCAATTATGTGGGTTCAGCTCTAACCCTGACCTCCAGTGAGCTGGTTGCCAGCCAGACCCACTCCTGTGCCTGCCCAAACCTCTCTGCCTAAACTGGCCTCCATGAATTTGGCCCTTGGTAAGCCTGAAAGGAAAAAAATAATCTGCCAGAACCCTTCCTCATAGCTGGGTCTGTCTTTGTCACCCAGTTCCAGTGTCATCCACAACCTGACATGAAAGGGAAGTTTATCTTTTCCTTTCTCTTTTTTTAATTGCCTAAAGTATAGTTCTTAAACTTGAGCCTTCACAAGAGATCCTTTCTTCAGTCTGTGATCTTGAATTTTTCTTAAACCTCTTCAGGAAAGTGGTGTGCTTCCTGTTCTTCTTACCTTACTATAGATATTGAATAAAGACTTGATTCTCAGCATGAGAACGTTTATCCCAATAGATCACTTTTGAAAAAGGTTATAGCAATTGAAAGAAACCTTTTCCTTGATATCAAAGCTATAGACTTAGAGGCTTTTTAAGCCAAAAGAAACCCACTGTACAAAAAAGAAAAAAGGCATTTCCTAAGAAGAAAAATGCCTGCTGCTTTTTGTGGCCCAGAAAATTATTGGTTCACCAGGTGAATCTCTCCATGAATAAACTCAATATGGGAGAGGAAATAAATCATTTGACTGTCTACATTTTTCCTTTGTGACAGTCATCTTGTTGAAAAGGAACATTATTTTTTGTGCTAATGGAAGAATCTCGCTAGATAAGACTTATACATTATCCAAAATGTACAGAAAGCTTCCTCTCTTCAGTGCATTTTATTCTCTTTAGCCAATAAATTTCTGCAGAAGTGCTACACAAATAGGATACAGGTATAAATATCTACCTTCAGAGGTGTGACTGTTGAGAAACCTTACTTGAGTTCACCTTCAAATGCACCTGACATCATCTTGGACTTTTACTCCTTCATACTCTATACCAAGTGAACCAATGAACTGCCATATCTGTCCAGGAATGGGCCATGACTTAACAACCACATGTCCCAGGTTTATCATCTTTTTGTCCAAACTATATGTTCCAAACAAGATACCCTACCTTTTTATCTGGAAAATATGTTCATCAGACCTACATCCAGGTGTGGTATCAATCAGAATGTTTCCTTAAAACACCAACCTGCAGCCATTCTGATGGATCAGTGCCCATGCCATACCAGTTGTTAAACTGTGGGCCCTGGCTGGTGTGGCTCAGTGGATGGAGCACCAGACTGTGAACAAAAAGGCCACCAGTTTGATTCCTGGCCAGGGCTCATGCTTGTGTTGTGGGCCAGGTTCCCAGTTGGGGGCATGTGGGAGGCAACCAATTGATGTATCTCTCACACATTGATGTTTCTCTCCCTCCCTTACCTTCTCTCTAAAAGTAAATAAGCAAAATCTTTTTAAAAAATTGCTTGAGTAATCCCCTACTATAGCTCATCCATCATCCATTTCTGTAGATCCTCTCTGCTCCCCTCCTCTCTTTACTCCATTCTATTCTGACTTTTCATCTGCCATGCTCCATTTGGATTACTTTTTCACGATCACCAGGACCTCCATATTCCCAACATGTATGCTGCCCACTGAGTCACTATCAGTGGGACGGCATACATTACTCTCTTTTTCTCCAGGTTATTCTTTCTTATTTTTCCCCACCACCACACTCCTCTGGCTTGGCTTCCACCACTGTGGTTCCTCCTTTGGGAGCCTTTGCAAACTCCTTACCTTCCACTAGTCCTTAACATTGCCATATCATAGCATATTTTTCCTCTGTCCTCACTCTACACAGCCTCATCAATCATACGACTCTCAAATTATTACCTCCAGCCCAGATGTCTCCAGGCCAATCGGCATATCTAATTGAATATCTCTCAGGAAGCACAAATTTTATGTATCCAAAAGTGAACTCAATATGATTCCATGTTATAATTCACATTATTCCAGCTACTGCCAATGGGAGTGGACCCTGGGAATGTCACCCCAAATACCTGGCTGCTTTGGTCAGAAACACAGATCTCTCCCGTGCTTTCTTCCTCTCACTTCCCATCAGGTGCCCTTTATTCTACCTCCTCAATAGTTCCCAAGTCTGTCTTCTTCTGCCAGCCCCATCATTACCATCCTATGGTCCAACATCCTCTCCTGCCCCTCCCAACCCATCGGCCTTGATGGTGCCCTTGCACCCTGTTTCTTTCCTGCACTCTCGCCTTCACACTGCAGTGTGAGTGAACCTTCCAAACCTTTAGTCTGATCCCCTTGCTTTAAGGCATTAAAAGTCTTAAATGTTTTCCATTGTCTTTAAGATGAAACCTGAACCCCTGGCTCAACCCAAGGTGCT
This sequence comes from Anoura caudifer, assembly GCA_004027475.1. Lineage (NCBI taxonomy): Eukaryota > Metazoa > Chordata > Mammalia > Chiroptera > Phyllostomidae > Anoura > Anoura caudifer. Next base: position 17,346 of record PVKU01013290.1, on the reverse strand, counting down.
CCTAGACACAGGTTCTGCTACGTCTCTAGCTGCACCTTTCTGCTCTTCTCTTTGCATCCTCTACAAGCAGAACTATTAACATGCCACCCTCTCGGTTACCTCCACACATGTGCACAAGCTGTTCCACCTGCTTCACACAGCTCTTTCTCCCTGCTCTCCAACTCCTATACATACCCACTCACACCTTATTCAGAGGACCAGCTCCCACTTACCCTTTCAGTTGCATTTTAAAGGGAGAATTTTCCTGACCTTTTGGCTAAATGAATCTCTTTATGTTGTGTTTCCTTCGAAGCCTGTATTCTCCATCAAAATAATCATCATAGTTTAGTTTCTCCTAATTTTTTCCCTTTAAACTGTAAGACCCATACCTGCTGCACTGCTTTGGTTATTCATGACTGTACTCCCAAGACAAAACTGATATTGGAGAATAGTAGGCACTAATACAAGATGAATGAATAAATGGAAAAATAGATTCAATCTCACCTTGTCCATAAAGCCAACACCAGGGTTTCTCCAACTTAGCATTATTGATATTTTGAGTCAGACAATTTTGTTACAGTGGTGCATTGTAGAGTGTTTAACAGAATCCTTAAATACCAGTAGCATCCCTGCCTACCTGTGACACTCAAAAATTTCTCCAGACACTGAGACATGAGACATGAGAACACTGACCAACCCTGACTTCTCTCCCTTCTCATAACAGCTTCACTGTCAATTGTTATTGCTTAATTGTTCTTTGTTGGGGTCATGTGTATTAGTCTTGTAGACCTAAAGGACTGAAAACTCCTTGAAACCAGGGCCCTGTTCTCTAGTATTCTTCACAACATCTTATCCAGGACTGAATGTAACAAATGGAATTAGCATATGTATCCATCAATGGAAAGAGGTACAAAGCCCCGATTGGTGTTCTCACAGGCAGGTAGAATTCTGAGTCTCCATCCTAATGTTATCCTACCTACCCAAACATTTCAACATTGGAAAATCCAGCATTATCAGGAAGTCTTCAACGAACTCAGTTGTATGTAGTGCTTGTGGTGGTTAATGTTATATGTCAACTTCCCTGGGCCACACGGTACCCAGACATCTGTCAAAGATTATTCTGGATGTGTTTGTGAGGGTGTTACTGAATGAGATTAACATTCAAATTGGTAGAATGAGTAAAGCAGACTGTCCTTCCTAATGTGGGTGGGTCTCATCCAATCAGTTGAAGGTCTGAAGAGTCTAAAAAACTGTATTTCTCTTAGATATGAAAAACTCCTCCTGCCTAACTGCCTTCAAGCTGGGACATCGTCTGCTCCTGCCTGCAGACTCAAACTGAAATATTAGCTTTCTTGGTGTCTCAGGCTTCCTGTCCTTCTGACTGAAAGCTCACCGTTGACTCTCCTGAGCCTCAAGTTTGCCAACTGCAGATCTCGGAACTTGTCAGCCTCTGCAACCATGTGAGCCAATCCTTATAACTGGTTTCTCTCTATCTGTACATGTTGTTTCTCCAAAGAACTTTGAATAATACAGGGCTGTTGCACATGCTCTTAAAGAAGGCTTAAAAAAGTGCAGAACTAATAATCTCCCCATCTGGAGTTCATTAAACTCTCATTTTCTAAAAATTCAACAAAGTCAACTGAACCACGAGTGGCTTGCTACAGGCTCAGTGGTCACTCCCTTGGAATGCTACCTTCTCTGATACCTCAGGTCTACCGGCCTCCTGGACATTCAGCACATAATCAGAACATGGAGCCAACTTGCCCTTGACCATCTATAAGACATTTGACTTCTCTTAAATCTTACATGTCTCTATGCTCTTCAAATAAATGATGATGATAATTCATATTAGCACAAAATCAATAGTTAAAAATTAACCATTGATATTAGATTTTTGGCAAAGGTTATGTACTAAGTATAACTTTATTACTATAGCAGTTCTGCTTAAAAATAAACAAAACATGCCACTTCCTATGATTAGAAAACCACTACTCTATTTAGAAAAGTCATCCCAGTTAATATATCTACATGCAGTAAAAACAGAGAATAAAAATTTCATCTTCCCCTTATTTATGCGCTTGTGTTCAGACACATAGTAAACAGGCAGGTCAAAGGGAAGCCTTTTCTACGAGCCCAGCCCCATGGTGTGGTGGGAGGAGTGCCCCATGTTCTGAGTCTAGTTCTGCCAATAGTCGCTCTGTGAACTTGGTATCATTTTTCTGTGCACCCTTCTGCCCCTTTGTTTACTCATCTTTAAAATGAGGTGAGGGTTCTACATGACGGCCAACATCCCTTCTAAAGCTAAAATTTCCATTTTTAGGATATCCTAGGATACTTCTTTAATCTAAAAGTGATTTCTCTGATCCTTTTTTAATTGAAAAGTGGCTAGACTAAAAATTGGTAAAGTAGCATTTACACTGCCCTGGAATGAAATGGCACAAGAGGGAAATACATGATTTTGGCATAGGGACAATTTTCTTGTAAACTGAGAAGTAAGAATGAAGGGTTTACATAGAAGTATTCATGTGGCAGAGCTCTAGATTAACTGACTTAAAAGAAAATATGTAGCACTGGCTGGTGTGGCTCAGTGAATTGAGCATTGGCCTGTGGACCAAAAGGTTGCTGGTTCCATTCCCAGACTGGGCACATGCCTGGGTTGCTGACTGGGTCCCGGCTGGGAGCACACAAAAGGCAACCAATCAATGTTTCTTCCACACATCAATGTTTCTCTCCCTTCCCCTCCTTCCCCTCCTTCCCCTCTCTCTAAGAATGAATAAATAAAATCTTTTTTTTAAATATGTAGATATTTGGGAATAAAAAGGGCAATAGAGACTTCCAGCCAAGATGGAGGCATAGCTGGACACACCGTGCCTCCTCCCACAACCAAGATTAAGGACAACAAAAATATAGAACAAAAAAAAAAAAAAGAAAAGAAAAGCCAACCAGGACAGAGAAAAAATTGAATTGTGCGGGAGTCTGACAACAACTATTCACCCAGACTGGTAAGAGGGGCAGAGTCAGCAGCACGCTAAGTCCATGGCTGGCAAGCCGGTGGTGGTCCGGGGCACGCAGTAACTCCAGGCACACAGATGGCCGCGTTGCCAAATGCGGGGAGGCCAGGTAGGGCGCACAAGGCAGCGGACCGCAGACACACATTCGCGCACAGATAAATCAGGTAGAAACGAGCAGCAAGGCAGACTGCGTGACGCAGGGCCCCAGTGCCAGGAAGTGGAGCCTAAAAGCACCCATTGAAAACACTTGTAGGGGCTGAGGTGCCAGGAGGGAGTCCCAGCCTCACAGGAGAGTTCGTTGGGGAGACCCACGGGGTCCTGGAGTGTGTGCAGGCCCACCCACATGGAAATCAGCACCAGAAAGGCCCAATTTGATAGGGAAAAGAGGCTGAAGGGACTAGAATCCATGAGAAAGTGTGGAGCAAGTGCCATTGTTCCCTCTCGGACCCCGCCCCCACATCCAGCATCACAACCCAGCGACTGGGCTGCCCCGCCCTGGTGAACGCCTAAAGCTCTGTCCCTCACTACATAACAGCGGCAACCAGACAAAAACAAAAACAAAAAAAAACAAGGATGGCTCAAAAGGGAGAACAGACAGGGGCCTGGAGCTAATTCATCTGAGCGACCAGGAGGTGGTCAACCTGTCAGATGCAGAGCTCATAGCACTGGTAGCCAACCTATCAGAAGCACAGTTCAAAGCTCTGGTGATTAGGAAGCTCACAGAATTGGTTGATTTTGGTCACAAATTAGATGAACAAATGGAGGCTACAATAAGTGAAATGAAGAAAAATGCACAGGGAACCAATAGTGATGGGAGGAAAACTGGGACTCAAATCAATGGAGTGGACCAGAAGGAAGAAACAAACAACCAAACAGAAAAGAATGAAAATACAAGGATTCAAAAAAATGAGGAGAGGCTTAGGAACCTCTAGGACAACATCCAAATTGTAGGGGTACCAGAAGGGGAAGAGGAAGAGCAACAAGTGGAAAATTTATTTGAACAAATAATAAAGGAGAATTTCCCCAATCTGGCAAAGGAAATAGACGTCCAGGAAGTCCAGGAAGCTCAGAGAGTCCCAAAGAAGTTGGAGCCAAGGAGGAACACACCAAGGCACATCATCATTACATTAGCCAAGATTAAAATGAAGGAGAGAATTCTAGAAGCAGCAAGGGATAAGGGCACAGTCACCTACAAAGGAGTTCCCATCAGACTGTCAGCTGATTTCTCAAAAGGGACCTTCCAGGCCAGAAGGGGCTGGGAAGTATTTGAAGTAATGAAAGTTGAGGACCTACATCCAAGATTGTTCTATCCAGCAAAGCTGCCATTTAGAATGGAAGGGAAGATAAAGTGCTTCTCAGATAAGGTCAAGTTCAAGGAGTTCACCTTCACCAAGCCCTTATTATATGAAATGTTAAAGGGACCTATCTAAGAAAAAGAAGATCAAAAATATGACAGTAAAAAGACAGCAAACTCACAGATATTAACAACTACACCTAAAACAAAAGCAAACTAAGCAAACAGTTAGACCAAGAGCAGGGACGCAGAAATAGAGATCATATGGAGGGTTTGCAACAGGGGAGTGGGAAAAGGAGAGAGGGAGAAAAGGTACAGAGAATAAGTAGCACAGATGGTGGGTAGAAAATAGACAGGGAGAGGGCAAGAATAGTGTGGGGAAAGTAAAGGCTAAAGAACTTATAACACATGGACATGAACTAAAGGGGGGAATGTGTGTGGGAGGGGGTGTGCAGGGTGGAGGGGAATGATGGGGGAGAAATGGGACAACTGTAATAGCATAATCAATAAAATATAACTTTTTTAAAAAAGGGCAATAGAGAGAGGAGATGAACTCAAGATAGAAAGAATCAATGACTACGAGATGCAGAGAAAATACCCCAAGAAAGGACCTAGCCCAATATCTGTCATTCTCTCTGATATGTTCCTTTCAAATTTAGATCACTTTGGTAAAATTTCTCTTCCTGAGTTTCCTCCAGTTCTCACCTCTCTCCAATGAGCTTGGCAGATGACCACAGACCAATTTTAGCTATATGTAGAAGCAAAAATTAGAGAATTTGCTAATCAGACAACCAAAAAATCAACAACAGATTCCTACCACTGGTAGACTGCTACATCAGGCAGGGATCATTTACAGCCAACAGAAGTCACTCTGGCTATTTTAAGCAAAATGCAACTTCATATTGGGAACTAGGTACCTATAAAATTGTCAGAAGGCTTGGGAGATGGATCTGGGACTATAGGAATCACTCTCAGAATGAGATGCCAAACTGGCCTCCAGGGGAGCCATTACCCCTGCTGCAGTTAGAGACGTGGATTTGAAAATCCACCCAGCATGCCTCACTAGAGAGAGTACTGTCTCCTCTTGCTCCAACCAAGGAACATGAATGCAACACCAAGTTGCCCCACCTTCAAAACAAGTGAAGCTGGGATGCTGAGCCAGCTGCCAATGTTGCTGTGGTGTTCACACCTTCCCCAGGAGGCCAGGGAAGCTCTTGAAATGCTCCTGCTTCAAAGCCTCATCCTCATCATGACCCTCCTTGACAGCAGCAACAGCCAAAGCTGCAAAAAGAGGGGCCCTCTGCACCTGCACTTCCAGGTCTCAGTAGGCAGCCTCTGAGGGCAGGAACCCAACTCATATTCACAACCAGAGCTACAAAGGAAGTGGGTGATGTGACTTTTGGCCTTCTGGACTCTGCAGCACAGGAAGGATAGCACATTCCAGAAAGAAGCTGGAATAGATGTTGAGTGCCAGTCTACCACATCCCCTTAGATGGGATGGAAGACACTAGTAAAATCCCCTCTAGGACCCTAAAGACAGTAATAAAGCATACTGTCTAACAACTCACCCGTGAATTATAATACATGACCTCTCCAATTTGATTTCTTACCACATTTATCTAGATGAAGACATAACATTTTGGGGATCAAGATTTTATAGATTTGTATAGATAAGATACTGTAAAATCTTAGGTCTTATATACTGCTTGTAAGAATGAAGTCTGTAGCTTCATTCTTTCACTTAAGCATTTAGCAGGCTCCTGCTAGGTATCAGGCACTGGGCAAACTACAAATTCTCCATGAGAAAGGGGAGTAGTAGCCATGGTGTTAAGGTCATTGGCTTTAGCATGAAGCAATTCCAGCTTGCGTCCCATCTCTGAACTTGGTCAAGTTCCTTATGTTTTCTGTGATTCACTTCATTCCCTTAACAAAAGGGAATAATAATACCCACCTTAAGAGGTTGTCATGAGGGGTAAATGAGATAAGGCACATACGGTACAGTGCTTCCATGTATTAGACAGGCTTCTCAAGGGAAACATAAGCAATAGTACGTGTATATAGGATACACAGAAAGAGAGAAGCAGACAGACAGAAATTCATTTCAAGGAATTGGCTCACATGATTGTGGGGGGCAGGCTGGAGACCCAGAGAAGAATTAATGTCACAGCCTGAGTCCAAAGGCCTCTGGAGACACAATTCCCTCCTCTTCAAAGATGGTCAGTCTTTTTGCTCGTAGTGCCTTTAACTGACTGATTAGATGAGGCCCACCCACATTACAGAGAGTAACATGCTTTCCTCATTTAAATGATTTACTCACCTACTGATTTAAATTTTCATCTTATCTAAAAAATATCTTTCCAGCAATATCCAGAGATGTTTAACCAAATATCTGGGGATCATATGTGCATGAGCCATGGACATGAACAATGGTGTGGGGATTGCCTGAGGGAGTGGGGTGGTGGGGAGTGGGGTTGAAGGGGACAGAGGGGGTAAATTGGGACAACTGTAATAGTATAAACAATAAAATATAATTTAACGAAATCTGGGTATCATGGACTAGCCAAGTTGATATACAAAATTAACCATCACAGTTTATTAAAAGTACTTAGTAAGTAACAGCTTTAACCACTGACTTGAAGAAGATTATAACCCATGATAAACACATACAGCTGCAATGCAGTGTGATCAGTCCCATGGAATAGATGCTCAGGTGACCATGAGCACAGATCATGGGATGTGTATGCAAAACAAAGATGCAAAAGAGGTTCTGTCAGCTAAGAAAGAATGCTGGGGTTTCAGGTTCCTGAACAAGAATGCTTTCTGGACACAGGAAAAATCAGAGATGTCTGGTTGCCCCCCACCAGAGCTAAACACATTAGGGTCTAGTGAGAATATTTTCCTTGGATTAGGAGGGTCCCCTACTGGTCAGGTAGGGGTGGGTACCCAAGGCAGCCAAAGGCAGCAGAGATGAATGGTCAGAGTCATTATCAGGAGTCAAGGTCATGGCTGGAAAATGGGCCAAGCATTAAGCCCAAGAGAAATTATAAAGACAAGAAAGCTCCCCTGTTGGGCAGTGGGAGGGCAGAAGTGGAAGAGAATAAAGAATGGGGACAGGATAAGAAAAAACTCAGAACTCAGGAGGCAAATGGCAAGCTTGTGCTACAATACATTCCCACCCCCATTTCCTACAATTTATATCCATAATAAGTATTACTAGAGTAGCAGTTCTGATATAAAGCCCTTGTAGAAATGAACAAATAGAACCACAGATCCCTAGAGCCAAATGGTGATGGTTGGCCATGCTTGGAACTAAAAACTATGACCAGTAGAAGAACTCATAACTCCAGTGTGACATGGAGGCCCACAAGTCCAGAAGCCAACAAATTGCCGTTGCTGCACCAGGGATCCCCCTGTGTAAAATAGCACCCCCTTCCCAGCACCTCCACCCAGAACACTTGAGTGTCAAAGATGTTGTTATCACTAGTCCACTCCTCCAGCCTGGTCCATCCCCAATAGGGTTCACTTTTAAGTCAAAATCTTCAAATGTTTTTTTCTTATGTCTGTTAGTTATAAATGGTAAGCTTGCCCCAGGTAAGATCCTGTGCGTTCAGGATGTTCTGGTGCCAAAGACTTGACCCAAATCCCCGAAGACATTCCTCTACAGTGGAGATCCTAATAGGTTTTGAGTGAGTGAAAAACATTTGACAACAACCTGAAACTTGCCCACATCAATATCTCCATCGCTGACAGTGAGAGACACACAGAAAGACAAGCGGGATTCATCCTGAGTGACATATGGTGAAGATAGTGCATGGTCTGAAATTTCTCCGAGAGCCAGTATGCTATAAATTGTGAAGGGGGAAGAATGACAAGCAGCCAAAGCCCTTTGGGCTTGGTTTTCAAAATGAGCAGATAAAAGACCCAATGGGCATTGATGTTAGAAAACATGGAGATAATTAAACCTAAAAAAGAGTCTGATGCAGCCTATTTTATCTAAAATCTCATATTGTTTTACCATCTACAAATTGTAGGTAGGTATGTGAATCGTTTAAAGCCATGTCTGTCTTTTCTCTCTAAACTTCCAATTACATCACCCATAGTACCAAATAGAGAGGGAATTTTAATCAATTTCTTAAATAAATTCATGTAAAATAAATTTAGACCCAAAGGATCTGAACAACAAAGCCATTTCATTCAACCAAGAAACAGATTTTGACAGCCAATGCTTTTTTTAAAAACTGAATCTATTTTCCAGAGAATTTATCCAAGTGCTCACTGCCTCCAGGCATTGTAATGGAACTATAACGAAAGCACATTCCCACGTGGGTAATATTTGTAACTTAAGAAAGAACACATTAAACAGATGAGTGACACCAGTTTTTATGGCAACTTGACCACCAAGGAGTTGCAGACCTTGAGGAACTCACTTCATCTCTAAGCCCCTGTTTCCATACTTGTAAAATGGGGTGGTGTTCATGCACTAATGACCCAGTTCTTCAGCCCTCTTGTAGCCACCTTTTGCCAAGTAACTTGGTAATTCTCTCCCACTCTGACATGTGACTTTGGTCAACAGGAATAAGAGTGCATAGGTTCCAAATCTAGGCCAAGAGGCCTGGCCCATTTGCATTTGTTTTCATGAGCTTCTGCCATCACGATGGGAGGCACATGCCCGGGCAAGCCCCTGGACAAAGATGAGAGGCATGTGACCAGAGCCAAGCATCCCAGTGAAGTCTCTCCAACCAAGTCAAAGCACCTTCCACTCACATGAGCAAATGCAGCTGAGGTGAGCAAAGCCACCCAGCTGAACCATCTATGAGAATCAGTAACTCAGAGTGGACTGGTACACAGCGAAAGCTAACTAGTACAGGGACAATATCACCTGCCCCAACTACATTACTAGGGTGTTGGAAAGGTCAATCAAAATCATACAAATAAAAGCACTTAGACAATAAATCTACCTCCCAACCACAGGTAGGACCACATCCTCTACAAGCCATTATGTTCTCTTCCTGCATCTCAGGAAGTCTGTCCAGGTGGACCTTCGATTGTGAACCTGGTTTTCCTATCCTAGTGACCTAATTTCTGTCCCATGCCTCAAACCAACAAGAAGTAGGTGATTTGAAAACTCCGTATAAGCTCTGAAAGAACTACACACCTTAAAATTATTTAATCATTTTGTATAGAGCAGGAGCAGAGCAGACCTTTTGGATACCTTTGACCATCCAACATGGAGTCACCATTAGCCATGACAGTTATATCAAGTGCTATATCAACACTGAGGTAATGGGGTATAATGGGAATGCCCTTATGAAGGGCCTGGAACAGCCAAAACCACAAGTCTGGGCACTGGGATAAGGACTCCATCTGGACACCGATATGAGTGGGACCACTGCCCCTTGTGGGCTATAAGGACTCAGAGCTCCGACCACCCCATGCTCAAGCTTGGCCGCACCATGGGTCATGCTAAGAGCAAAGGGAACTTCTGCTCCAGCAGACATGTGCTGCCACTGCAGCTGCCTGGTTTGAAACTGACATCTGCCTCTAACCACCTGCAGATGCCACCAGTGACTGGAACTCAGTGCCGGATGCTCGCTCTGCTCACTTCTATCATGAAGCTCCCCATCCCTGTGTGTAGCCTTCACGTGACTCTCTTGGCTTATTGGGAGGTCTCCCCTAATAAATCTGGCATTGTAGAAAAACACAAACTTGTGTGAGTGAATCTATTCATAGACATCCCCTGGCTCACAACACATTTCAAACTATTCCTTGAGGCTGGTTGGTAGCCTTTGTGTTATCATAACTCCCATCCACCTTAAACAGAAAATTTCCCAAAATAAATTTCTATTTTAGTAACTTATGAACAATAGGTGAGACCTGAGCAGACTGATGTTTTCCTGTCCTTGTATGAGCCACTGTATGGAAGTGCAAATTAAACCAAATGATACGGTTTATATCAGATGATAAATTGGATCCTATATGACTAGTCAGCTTAGCTGCTATGACAAAATACCATAGCCTGGGAGGCTTAAACAATAGAAATTTCTTTTCTTGCAGTTCTGGAGGCCAGAAACCCAAGAATGAGGTGTCATCGGGGTTTCTGGTGTGAGCTTTCTTCCTGGCTTGTAGACGGCCACCTTCTCACACCGTCTTCACTTGGTCTTGTCTCTACACAAGCATGGCAAGAAAGATCTCTCATCTTCCTCTTTTTATAAGGACACCAGCCTTATCGGGTTAGGGCCCCACCCTGGCAACCCCATTTAATCTTCATCACCTCCTCAAAGGCCACATCTTTAAATATACTCCCATTGGGGATTGAGGCTTTAATATATGAATTGGAAGAGTGGGGAGAGGGAACACAACTCAGTCCAAAGTGATAGTCCAAAGAAATACTCATATAATACAACATACCCTGGCAAAGCCAAATGTTCTGCTCTAGCGGAGGCAAGTCATTAGGTTTAAATGCATTTTTTAAAACATGCATTTACTCACCAAATACATACTAAGTGTGCTAAACACTGTACATAGTACAGGAGACTCAGTAGTGAGCAAACCAGACATGGTCTCACCCTCTTGATTTTACAGTCTGCTGGAATGGGATTCTGCTCACCACCCAGCTACTGAAGAGGAGGGAGGGAGGAATGGAAAGATGATGTGATGATCATCCCAGGAAGCTAGATCTTTCAAATCCAGAACGCAGTTATTGTTTCACTCGGCCTATGCCATTTCACAGATTCCTCCCAGGTTACTCTCCAGAGCAGCTGCTCCAGTCTGCACTCTCACCCACAGGACACAGCGTTCCCCACATTTAAGTTAATACTGGATTCGTTTCCAACTCCATAGTTTTTGACAGATGGGTGGATCTTGATTTAATGCATTTCTCTGATTACTAATGAGATTGATCATCTTTCCATATGCTTACAAGCATTTAGCTTTCCTCTCTGTGAATTGTCCTTTGCCATATTTCTTTTGGTTTCCTGCCTTTTTTCTTATTGACTTACAGGTGCTCCTTAAATAGTCTAAAAATTAATCATTCATTGGTTCTGCGTCTTACAAGTACCTTCTGCCAGCCTGTTAATGCTGGCAATGATGTCCACGGTATATACTTGTTGCTCTCAAACCCCTACCCTGAGAGAGTATAACACAGGCCTGACCCAGTGATAACAAGCTTGGCCACGTGACTTCTTTTGGCCAATAAAATGTGAGCAGGCATAATGTGTGACCTTTTCAAGCAGAAGTTTTAAGATTCATTGCTGTAACCGCCATGTACTTTTAGGCAACTAAGTTAGGGGCTGCCCTTTTGGCCTGGATGCTGGAACAGAAGAACCATGGAGCAGACCCACAGCCAGCCCAGTAACCTCAGCAGAAATAAACCCTAATCAGCGTGAGCCACAGGTTTGGTTGTCTGATTTTGGTGTTGGTTTTCATGGTAGAAGCACTGAACAATGCAAAGACTGACACAAGAAATGAGATCCACCGTAATAAAACACAAAATATGTGCAGGGGCCTTAGGGCAGAGTGGCACGTGGTGAGAAAACTAACATAAAGGTATTTTATGCAATGTAGAGCACTTGATAAAACTGTCACTTGTGATAACTTAGAAGGCAGAGTGTAACTAATGAAGTTCTGGTTTTAGCAAAGTCGGGGAGCAGAATGTTGGAAACATTGGGCATTTGATAATGGCTGTTTTTGACAAGGCACAATAAGAAAGAAATAAGCTCACAAGAGAAATGGCCATTTTGCAAGCAGAATTGAAAGAGGGCATGGAGAGGCCATAAATTCAGGATTTGCTGGTTAGAAAATAAAACTGTTTCTCATTGCCAACCAGTAAAAGATAAAACTGAGAAGGCCTTGTGCTACAAAGCTCAGTTAAGACTCATGCTTGGAGCAAACACGAAATCAAGTAGCCTGGCCAGCCCACTGCTAAAACTCCAACGGAGAAGAAACAGGGAGAGATCGAGTGTGGTAAGTGAACTCACTCTCCACCCATCAAAGAAGGTAGCAAGTAGGATGCCTACAATCAATAATTCCACGAACGGCAACATAAGCACCTTATTTAGAATTATGGAGGTGCAATTACTATTACTGTGTAAGAAATACCACAAACTTAGAGCCTAAAACAACACTCCCTTACTGTCCCACAACCTCCATGGGTCGGGTATGCTGGCATGGGTTAGCTAGGCCCTCTCATCAGGGTCACATCAGGCTAAACCAAGGGGTCAGCCAGGACTGAGATCTCGTCTGAGGCTCGGGATCTTCTTGCAAACTCACTGGTTTTTGTTAGAATTCAGTTACTTGTGGTTGTAGAACTGAGACCTTCAGCTCCCAGACATAGTGTAGATTTCAAGTTCACTCATCACACATACAAAAAATGAATAACTATGTGAGGAGATGATATGTTAATAAGCTTGACTGTAGTAAATCATTTCACCATGTGTATGAATATCAACATGTTGCACACCTTATATAGACCCCTAAAGATATCAATTTAAAGAGCAAAACAGTAGGGTTAAAATGATACATGGTAAGGTTTTTCATTAGACAAAAAGAGTTGGTTCATACTGATGAAAGGCAAAGTTGACAGAGAATATGTTAGTCTTTGCAGTGTAGCCAGGCATGCAGAACTTAGTAGCCTGAAGCAACAACCATTTATCTAGCTCACTATTCTATTGGGTTGGACTCAGCTGGGCAGTTCTTCTGATGGTCTCAGCTGGGCTCACTGTTCATTTGAGATCAGCTGCCGTGGCCTGCAACTGGGGTTGGCTGACTGTCGGCAGGGCCAACAGTAGGAATCAAGCCATGTGAACCTCCTCGTCCGGCAGTCAGCCAGGCTTGTCTGCATGGCAGTGGGGACAGGAGCCCTCAGAGCAGCCGATGAACGAGCCCCAGGGAACAGGTGTTTCCAGTCTATTCTTCTGCCACGAGTGCACCCGGGGAAGTATTTAAGTAGCTTAGCATCAAAATAAGCCATACTAGAGCTGCAGGAAACTTAAGAATAAGCAAAAAACCACAGGCAGCTTTATCTTGAGCTCTCAATCTTTAAATAGATAATGAGTAAATAAAGAATTAGGATTCAAATAATATAATGAATAAGATCAACAATACCAAATTGGTTTTCCATACAGAATACACATCATTCTTCAATGTCTTTGGAACATTTACAGAAACTGGTCATATATTTAGGTCATAAAATAGAAACTCAGTAAATCTTTTTTAAAAGAAAAGAAAAAGAAGTTATATAGACAAACATTCTCTGGCCAAATGCAATAAAACTGGAAATTAACAAAGCTATAAACAAAATTTAAACCACTTGGAAATTAAGATACTTTCCTAGACAACTTTTGGGAACTATAATTAGATTATTTAAAGAATAAAATTAATGACAAAATTATATATCAAAAGCCACTGACTGTATTATATCAGAAGAAAGCAAACTTTTTCTGTTAGGGGCTACATACTAAATATTTTAGGTCTTGTGGGCGATATGTCCTGTTGTAACTGAGCTCTGCCACGTGATGACAGCCACATATATACGAATGACACATAAATGAGTGAACAGAGATGTGGTCCAGTAAAACTGTATTTATCAAAACAGGAAATAGGCTGGTTTGGCTCATAACCTTAGCTTGTTGAACCCTACTTTATATTAATTAAATGTTATGCGCTGAGAGAGAAATTTTTAACTTTACATGTTTTTATTGCTAAACAAGGAGAAATTGGTGAAATAAGCAATGCACTCTAGAAGCTAGAAAAACATCAACAATAGCCAAACAGAGAAAGCAAGAATTTAAAAAATGACACTAAAAACAAGAAAATTAATGAAATAAAAGACAGAAAAAACAACAGCATTGATAAATAAATCCAATATTTGAAAAGACCAGCAAAATAAACAAACCTCAGACAAAACTAATCAAGAAAAATTAGGGGAAAAAACCCACAAATACACGTTATTAAGAATTAGAAAGAAGGTACAACCGCAGATGCTTTTAAAGATCCTAAACAAACACCAAAAATGACTTTTTGGTATCAAGTGTTCAATTCCCAGTGAAAAGGTTAACTGTCTAGACATATTTTACGTACTGAAATTGACTCCTGAAAAGGGAGCAAATTTGAAGAGATCAAGAGTAAGAAAATGGCTAACATTTATCCAGCACTTGCTAATATCAGGCACTCTTGGGCTAAGGCTTTGTTTGTGTTGTCTCAGCAGCCTTATCACGCAGGCCCTCTTCCTGTTCCTGTCTGTTGATGACTAGAAGTTCAGAATGATTCGGCACCTTCACCACTCCAGTACCTGGAACAGGCCCACTTTGACTGAAGGCGGGCATACTGCAGGGCAGCCCCCAAGGAGATGGGGCAACGTGAGTTCCCCAGAAAGCTACTTCGAACTCATGAGCAACTGATAGTTTCTCATGTTTAATTTGACAGTCAAATTAAACTGTTTAAGAAACGAAAAAAGAAAGTGTTCTATTTTACTTTAAGAAGCTTGAACCACCTAAAACAAGACATGATAAAGATAACTGCAAACTAATTGCACAAATACAGATGCAAAAATCCAAGTATATCAAATCTAGAAATATATCAAAATAACAACATGTACTAAACACATATAGTTTGTAATAGGAATGCATAGATGGCTCATTGTGAGAATTAAATTCTGGACATAAATTCATTATATTAGCAGGTCAAGAAAGGAAAATGATTCTTCTCAATAGATGCTAAATGTAATCTCTTTTCTTATTTTTTAAAAAATTAGAAAAATAGGAATACACCAACTCCTTTTAACATTTTAGATGTCAGCATGATGTTTACTCAGAAAATACTAGCATAACATTTCTCAAACTGTGCTTTATAGAATACCAGCCTCACAAAAGAAAATTTCTTTCTCTACTATTGAAAGAATTCATTATTTCAACAAACACAGATAATAATGCATGTCATATCCCCACTTGGGAGATTCAAAATATACTTTACTGGATTAAATTTAGAAGAATAGTAGAAATAGTAGATAAATTCTGAAAAAGTAGATATAAAAAGCAGATTATAAATATTCAATATTAAAATATTGTGGTAATAGTAACGGGGAAACAGAAATAATAAAGCATTCCCCCAAAAAAGAGCAAATAAAAGATTGCAACATATGATAAATATGCCATTTCAAAACAAATAACAAAAAAAATCAGATTATTCAACGAAAGACCTTGAGACAACTAAAAAATATCTATCAAACCTCAACCTCATCTTTTACAAAAAAGTAAATGCCTGAGGGCTTAGTTTTATGTCAAAAATGAAATCATAAAGGTTGTTTAAGAAAATATAGACAGACTTCCAGTGTGAAAATGTAAGTCTACATCTCTTGTCTTCTCCTAGAAATCATAAAAGCAACAAGAAACTCCATTCTCAATGAAATTTGGAGAAAAGTGTAATCGACAGACTTTGAAATTCACATAAAGACTGTCAAATGCAGCTAAAACTGAGCAGAAGCCACATGGAAAGAAATAAAAAAAACCCCACAGGGGGTGGAGAGAAGACGCTGTGTTGCCAGAACTCAGAAAATGCCACCAGGATGCCCCCCTACACCAGGAGGGTCCCTTGTGAATAGTGGTAACTGTGAGAGGTGGGAGAGTGAGTAGCACAGCCAGTGGCAAAAGCCCTCCTTGATGGGGTCTGGTTGAAAGAAGCAGCGAAGGTTGGACATTACAAATCACACAAAAAGCTGTATTTGCAAGAAGCAGTCTGTCTCTAAAAAGCTACCTTCACCCCAAATTACCCTCTTCCCAGACAGGAACCACTTACAAGCTGGTGAAGGAAAATATGACCATTCAATGATGAATAATGAAAAAGGAATTAGCACAGCATTACTACAAAGATGACCTAAGAGATAGTGGGAGAAAAGAGGAACAAAATGTGTCATGATGAAGAATGTTCACCAGAAAAAAATACTGGCAGAGCAGGTAAAAAATTTAACTAAATATTTCACCATGAATTTTAGAATATTCACTGTGGCCATAATCTGTGTTTATCAAAAACGGGAACCTAGGAAAGATATAGTCTTTCAATAGGAAGAAATAGGGAGAGAGAAGATGGCGGCATGGTAAGAGGACGTACATCTCTTTGCCTCCCACACATAGGTCTTAAACCGGGACATTTTTCAATGCAGCACAGCAAACAGATACCAGAAACACAGCATATTTGAAAACAGATTATCAAAAATTGCAGTGGACGTTGAAAAACCGGACGGTAAGGAGAGTACTCCGGCGGTGTGGAGACCAGGGCGGGGGCCGAGAAACCGGGCCAGGGCTGGCCGTAAGACGCAGGGGAGGGAGCTGGAGCATCCGCTCCCTGGACAGCCAAGCAGGGACCCGCCACGCCAGCATAAACCTGGTCGCTTGAAATCTCACAGACAGGAGTTAAGATCTCATAGCCCCAGGAGGAACGAACGCGGGAGCTGGAGCGCGCACCTTTGTCTGCGCCTGCGCGACATTGTAAACAGCTGCTAGGGGATCGGTGCATCAGCGCGCCCAGGGAGACCCGGCGCGACAGGGCGCGCAGTCGCTGGGCACCATAGGGGTTGAACCATGTTCGTGGGACAGTTGGAACCTGTGCAAGGAAGACTCAGGGAACATCGGGACTTGTGGGCGCGCGACCACAGTTCGCACCTGGGTCCCTGGGCAGAGAATCTAGGGACACCTCTGAGGACAGTAGGCCAGAGAAAACTGAATGCTGAACAAGGGAAAAATAAAAAATAAAAAACAACACGGTCACCCCTCGGCCACTACAGTCTTCAAGACCAGAAAAATCAGCTTGGCAAGATTGATAACAGCAAGAATTAGCGGTTTTGGTGTTATTCGGTTTTTTTATTTTTTTGTGGTTTTTTTTTCTCTTTTTCACTATTTTGATCTCTTTTACCCCTCAACTCCTTTTGGCTTCTCAATACTTCTTTCTTGTTTTACTCCTTCTTCCTTTCTTCCCAAGCTTACCACTCCTTCCTGTCTTTTTTCTCTTTTTCATTCTACTTTTCTTTATTCTCTTTTCACTTTTTTATTTCCTTTTCCTTCTTTTCTTTCT
>PVKU01013289.1:0-29899 GCA_004027475.1 Anoura caudifer | reverse complement strand
CCCTTTAGTCCATGTCCATGTGTCATAAGTTCTTTAGCTTCTACATTTCCCACACTATTTTTGCCCTCCTCCTGTCTATTTTCTACCTGCCATCTATGCTACTTATTCTCTGTACCTTTTCCCTCTCTCTCCTCCTCCCACTCCCCTGTTGCTAACCCTCCATGTGATTTCCATTTCTGTGTTTCTGTTCCTGTTGTGGTTGTTTGCTTAGTTTGCTTTTGTTTTAGGTGTGGTTGTTAATATCTATGAATTTGCTGTTTTTTTACTGTCATTTTTTTATCTTCTTTTTCTTAATAAGTCCCTTTAACATTTCATATAATAAGGGCTTGGTGATGATGAACTCCTTTAACCTGACATTGTCTGAGAAGTGCTTTATCTTCCCTTCCATTCTAAATGACAGCTTCGCTGGATAGAGCAATCTTGGATGTAGGTCCTTGACTTTCATGACTTGGAATACTTCTTTCCAGCCCCTTTTGCCTATAAGGTCTCTTTTGAGAAGTCAGCTGACAGTCTGATGGGAACTCCTTTGTAGGTGACTGTCCCATTATCCCTTGTTGCTTCTAGGATTCTCTCCTTCATTTTAATCTTGGCTAATGTAATTATGATGTGCCTTGGTGTGTGCTTTCTTGAGTCCAAATTCTTTGGGACTCTCTGAGCTTCCTGGACTTCCTAGAAGTCTATTTTCTTTGCCAGATTGGGGAAATTCTCCTTTATTATTTGTTCACATAAGTTTTCCACTTGTTGCTCTTCCTCTTCCCCTTCTGGTACCCCTATAATTCAGATGTTGGGACATTTAAAGATGTCCTGGAGGTTCCTAAGCCCCTCCTCATTTTTTTGAATTCTTGTTTCTTCCT
The DNA here is from genome assembly GCA_004027475.1 of Anoura caudifer. Taxonomy (NCBI): domain Eukaryota; kingdom Metazoa; phylum Chordata; class Mammalia; order Chiroptera; family Phyllostomidae; genus Anoura; species Anoura caudifer. The sequence continues at coordinate 29,045 of PVKU01013289.1, read as the reverse complement.
TCTTTTCTGTTTGTTTGTTTCTTTCTTCCTTCTTGTCCACTCCATTGATTTGAGTCCCAGTTTTCCTCCCATCTCTATTGGTTCCCTGTGCATTTTCCTTCATTTCACTTAGTGTAGCCTTCACTTGTTCATCTAATTTGCGACCAAATTCAAACAATTCTATGAGCATCCTGATCACCAGTGCTTTGAACTGTGCATCTGATAGGTTGGCTATCTCTTTGTCACTTAATTGTATTTGCTCTGGAGCTTTGATCTGTTCTTACATTTGGCCCCTTTTTTTTTTTTTTTTTGGTCTTGCCGTGCCTGTTATGTATGAGGGGTGGAGCCTTAGGTGTTCACCAGGCCAGGTCAATCAATGTCACTGCGATGTGATGCTCTATTGTGGGGGCGGGGTCCGAGAGGGAACAATGGCTCTTGCTCTGCTCTCTGTCGGATTTCAGTCCCTTCTGTGCTTCTCCCAAGCAAACTGGGCCTTTCTGGTACTGATTCCCATGTGGGTGGGCTTGTGTACCCTGTGGGTCCTATTCTAGGACCCTGTGGGTCTCTTCAACAAACTCTCCTGTGAGGCTGGGAGTTTCTGCCAGCACCTCAACCCACACAGGTGTTTTCAATCAGTGTTTTGAGGCTTTATTTCCCCACACTGGAGCCCTGGCTTGCTGGGTTGAGTGGTCTGTGTCACTCCCCAGTTTCGCCTGGTTTATCTGCGCATGAATGTGGGACTGCCTGGTCCACCAGCCACCTTGTACGCCATGCCCAGCTTCACAATCACCACCTTGCTGGGTCTGCCCGTTGCCACCCTGCACCTGAGGTCTGCCAGCCATCACCTGCGTGCCCAGGGTCTGCCCACTGCTGACTTGCATGCCCTGGGTTTGTCAGCTGCTGTCTTGTGCACCCAGTGCTACTGCTTCTGCCACTCCTCTCCACCTGGCCACCTGACTCCGCCCCTCTACTGGTCTGGATGAATGTGTCTATTTTAACTCCTTCATTGTTGGACTTCCATACAGTTCAATTTTCTGTCAGTTCTGATTGTTATTTTGTTTCTAAATTGTTGTTGTCCTTATTTTGGTTGTGCGAGGAGGCACAGTGTGTCTACCTATGCCTCCATTTTGGCTGGAAGTCAAATTGCATGCTATTTTTTAATGTAAACTTTTATTTTTCAGCTTTATTGAGATACAACAGAAATGTAACTGAATTATGTCTTAAAACTCATGTTTCTTTCACAGGCTTCTGTTGCTCATTTATTTACCTATTTTACATTTAGAAGTGTGGTTCTAATTTCATCCTCTTTCCCCCAAGTCCATCTTTGTCCAGTGATTTAATATTTCATTCAGTAACACACAAAATTCCCATACTTGAATATACACCTGAACTTTATATTACATTGTCCTTATCTATTATGTCCACATCAAATTGTTTTAATCACAGAGGAGTTATAGTGTGATAGAGACCTCCCAAAAATAGGAATTGGCCCTGGCTGGTGTAGCTCAGTGGATTGAATGCAGGCCTGCGTACCAAAGGATCATGGTTCAATTCCCAGTCAGGGCACATGCCTGGGTTGCAGGCCAGTTCCCAGCAGGGGATGCACGAGAGGCAACCACACATTGATATTTCTCTCCCTCTCTCCTTCATTTCTCCTCAAAAGATAAAATAAAAAATAAATAAAAATCTTAAAACAAACAAACAACCCCCCCAAAAAACAAAACAAAACAAAACAAAACAGGACTTGTCTTCTGGAGGGTGGGCCTCTTGTAGTATAGGTTTCCCCTACTAGGTGAGTGTTCTAGGAACCCATCTGTGTCAGTGTACCAGCTGATGTTATGAGAGGCTGTGCTCAGCTTCACTGAATTTGTTTTGAAGACTCAACACATTTGCCCATTTCACTACCAGTGATTTATGAGCATTGAGTGTCCAGTAGTTTTTGAGCAAAAAACATCATGACTCCAGTGCCCCGCCTTCTCTATTCACCTGATCTCACCCTGAGTGAGGTTTGTTTTTTTCCTGGATACAAAATGATCTCAAAGGGAATTGTTTTGCCAATGTGGAAGAACTAAAACAAAAAAGAGCCGAAGCACTGTAAGCATAAAAATCAACAAGTTCAAAAAGTGTTTTGAGCAGTTAGGAAAACATCTTGATAGGTGTTGCATCAAATGGAGAGTACTTTGAAGGTGGCTGAAGTTTAAACATGTAAGAATAAATACACAATATTTAATAAATAAATTCCAGATTTTTTAGTCCCCCTCCTATACTTTAGATTCTGGTTGAGCTAGTCTTCCCCTTACCTTCTCAGCTGTACTTTTTTTGGTGTTTTCCTACATTTTCTTAGATTTTTGTTTTCTATGTGGACTGTAGTATCAATTTCTTAATTCTTGGTATACTTTGTGGACTGAAGTACATTTATAACTTAAAATATGGGGATATGATGTCTTTATGTGCTCAGCCATTGTTTCCAATGATAAAGCATCTCTCCATCAGTATATGTCTTTTCTTTTGCTGTTCAGAAGTGTTTTTGAAAGGTATATACATGTGTTTGTAAGTTTTACACAGTTTGTATTACGTTTATTCTTTAGAATTTTTAAAGTGAGGTTGTGATTTATTCATGCATACAAAAGCTATTGGCTCAAATAAATTAATATTATATAAATTACTTATTTTATTTTATTTTTTTACTATTGAGAGACTTTTATCATTGAGTCTCTAGGGCTTTCCAGTATACTTCCTTTTATATCCCTCCGCATATCCCTCCCTGATATTCAAGGTCTTCAGAAAACTAGCTTGTCCTGCCTTTCCATCCCTATTTTCCACTCAACACCCCTACCAGTATAAAACAACTACCAGTCATATAAGGGCAGGTTCTTGCACTGCCAAAAATTCAGTAAAAAAAAAAAAAAAGACTGTAATCCATTCTAAGTCTTATAACACACCCTACCTTTTTTCTTGGCAACAAGCCTGGTTCCCAGAATTCATAGAGAACCATAACATTTTGTGAAAATGCACGAATTTTAAAGATGTTTTCATTTGGAGAGCTTGTACTATAATAATATTTCAAATAGTAAAATAATATTTCAAAAGTACAAAACAATAAGAATAAGCTCTAATTCCAGGGCAAGATTTTAAGAATTTTCTGTAAGAGTGGGTGGAACTGGATGACATGTTAGGGCAGCTGACCCTTTGGTTTTGACCCTTTCTTTCCCTTGGGCTCCCAGAAAATTCTCACATGCTTCTTTCCATATCATAGCTAACTATGTACTCTGCAGGCCCATCTTATCTGAAGTCTCTTCTACCCCTTAATATATGTAGGAATGTCTAGTAAAAAACTGATATTTAATTCTTGCTCTGTTTCATTCAGACAGCTCCCTGCAGATGGTTCAGAGGTGATTTCTACTGTTAGAGAGCTCCTGTGTTAAGAACTGTGATTGTTTAACTTTTTAAAACAACATTTTTTGTTGAATTCAGGGGGTGTTGCCTGGAATGATCTGGAACTATGGTCCGTTCTGGGCAGGGATTAATCATGGTTCAGCTGTGTTCTTGAAAGGGTGAGAGGACCTTCTAATTTCAGACTGAAACAAAAGATGGGAGAGAAAAGAGGAAGCAGAGATTGAACCAAATGGAGAAATATTTTGTATTAGGGTCCAGAAGACAAAGGAGTAGAGATGTGCCAGAGGGCTGGGAGTCAATTTAACAGAATTAAATCCATTAATTTAGGGTTCTAGGTACATCTTTTCAGCATCCCATTTTGTATCTCTCTGGGTGAATGCTGATTTCATACTAAATCTGGTTGACAGCCTTTAGGTCTCAGAATCATGTACTACCTCAGGGATGTCCATGTGTCTCTCCACATTAAAGTGCAAAGACCTAACCTGAAACAATTTCATCCCCAAACTGTGAAGAAGCTAAAAATCCCTGGGGAAAACTCTTTAAAAAATGGAGGGGTCACAGCCCATGAATACCTTCCCAAGCATTTCTCCCATTGACCTCAATTGTCAGGAAACAAAAATCAAGCAAAGGAAAAGAAAAAAAAAGTGTTTCTTTGGGATTAAAAGAAATGGCAAATCCAGGCAAACTGATTCATGTAGCAACCAAAATAGTGTCCTACTGGGGAACAAATTCACCATATACATAGTATTCTCATCAATTTTCTTTGAACACTCAGATGAGTAGGTCTGAGAAGAGATTTGTCTCAGGACAGAGTGAACTCCTTGGCTGATCCCCAACCATTACTTAACTGCACAGGACTCAATGGGAAATGGGAACCCAAAGTCCAGATTGATCATATCATTTCCAGTTAGCAGGCATGGGAATAAACTTAGTCCTGGATTAGCTCTAACTCAGACTTCAATTCAAATTCATTCAGTTGAAGGCTATTGGTCTTTAAACAGGGGAATTCTCTGCCTTGAAACTAGTTTTTCTTATTTGCAAGGTGTTCATTGCATGCCTAGTGGCTGGTTAGGTTGACCAGATGACCAGGCACATGTTATACTAGACTTACTTAGAGAAAAAAATATGCAGGAGCATTTTTTTTTTTTGGAGTTTTCCCTTGTCTTTTGGGTATGAGAGAGCTACAGGGTTCAGATTTCCATAAGAATATTGTCTATCAGTTGGTCTGTCCTCCAAAGCACTTAGTGCCTTCAGGTTTCTAGAGGGTAGAAAGGCTTCAATTTCCATTTTCCTCCATGAATATTTTAGGATGTGGCTATTTAATCAGGTTTACACAACCACAGCTCCTCTGCATTCAGTTACCCCAGATATATAATTGCCAAATGACCAGATAATGACAACAGTATCAGGCAAACCAGATATCAGATATGTATATCCAAAGAATCTAAATCCCTCCACCTCTACACAAGTGATGGGGAAGGCATATCGTTGTTTGTCTCCCTAAGGTTGGTTCTGGAATTCCTCCAGATGTGGCTCTTATTCTAAGAGAGGAGAGGGAGGATCAAGATCAATTATATAGATGATATGGAAGGTTGAGAGGATATTAGGAGCCAAGAGCATTTCTCTTCTCTTCTCTTCTCTTCTCTTCTCTTCTCTTCTCTTCTCTTCTCTTCTCTTCTCTTCTCTTCTCTTCTCTCTTCTTTTCTCCTCCCCCTCCTTCTTTTTCTCTTTCTCCCCCTTTCTCTTTATATATCCTCTCTCTTACTTCCACTCCTTCCAGACATACATATAGACAATTTACCTTTATTGTGGACATGCTTCATTCTCTTCTTCTCAACAGTCGTTGAGTCAGCAATGCCTCTCTTTACTTCCTCATTTTCTTTTTCATATCTTAATCTAATAACAGAACCCACTGGAAAGCCTCAAAGACTCCCTGGGATGTTTTTGTCAGGTGGAGAGTTCTCTTGAATTCAGAGACTTTGTTTGCATTTTAAGGATTTAAGGTGCTGATTTTGTCTCTTGTTTTAAACTTTTATTTTATTGTTGTTCAGGTACACTTGTCTCCATTTTCTCCCCACACTCCCTCTTACCCCAGCCATCCTCACCTCCCTCTCCTGATCCCACCCCCTTGGTTTTGTCCATGTGTCCTTTAGAGTTGTTCCTGAAACCCCTTTCCCCCTTTCCTCCATTATCCCCTCCCACATCCCCTCTGGTTACTGTGAGTTTGTTCTTTATTTCAATGTCTCTGGTTATATTTTGCTTGCTTATTTGTTTTCTTGAGTAGGTTCCACTTACAGGTGAGATCATATGATACTTGTCTTTCACTGCTTGGCTTATTTCACTTAACATAATAAATGGATAAAAAGACCATGGTACCTTTACACGATGGAATACTTCACAGCAGAAAGAAAGAAGAAGCTCCTACCCTTTGCGACAACATGGAAGGTGCCAATTTTCTAATCCATAGCATGACTTCAGAGGACATGAAAGCAGCTATAACTGGCTTTGCTCCACACACACCCACCAGTCTCTCCATCTCTTTCTATGATCACTTTTTTTTTCATGCTTTTAGACAAGATTCTGGAACTTATTAGCATATCAAGTCACAACATGTTGGCTGAGAAGAATCCATCATGTTAGATGCATCTAAGTATTCCTCTTGCTCAGTTCTGAATTTGAGGTAGTGAACAGTGCCCTTGATTTTTGAATGTGGGAGTTTTCTTTTTTTGTTTATTCATTTGTTTACTATTTATTTCATTTTTATTATTTTATTGCTTTTCAAGTACAGTTGTCTGCATTTACTCTCTACCAGTACCCCCACCACTATCCCCCCAGCCACCCCCACCTCCCTCCCCTGATTCCACCCCCCTTGGTTTTTCCCACATGTTCTTTGTAGTTGTTCCTAAAAACCCTTCCCTTCTTCCCCTCATTATCCCCTCCCACTTGGGCCTAGTCCATCACCTGTGTATGGGATTGAGCCTCTCACTGCACCAAGACTTTTTTGCCTCCCATTCCTAACTTTCATCTCAGCTCTCATAGCCCTCTTCTTTATCCCACACTCTGCAGCCAAACTTAAATGTTAAATTTCTGTATCCTTGATATTATTCCATCAATTTGAACCTTTGCATATACTGCTTCCTACTAGGCCTGTATTCTCCATGTATTAGAAAAATCCCACTTATTTTCCTAAATTTTATTATAGGTTTTTCAAAATTTATAAAACCTAGGGATATCCTATGTTACTTTACATTTTTAAAGAGTTTCCAAGACAGCCCTGGCTGGGGTGGCTCAGAGGATTGGGTGGTGGCCTGTGAACCACAGGGTCACCAGTTCAATTCCCAGTTAGAGCACATGCCTGGGTTGTGGGCTGGGTTCCCCAGTAGGAGGAGCATGAGAGGCAACCACACATTGATGTTTCTCTCCCTCTCTTTCTCCTTCCCTTCCCCTCTCTCTAAAAATAAATAAATAAAATCTTTTTTAAAAAGTAAAAAAATAGATTAGCTAGTTGTAGGTATCATCTAGTCTGTTCCCAGCATCAACATCTGAGCTTCAACTTACTGTCCACGGGTGATGTTGATTGTGATGGTGTTGATGGTGGTGATGATGGTGATGATAGTGAGGATGATGGTGATAATGGTAATAGTGATGATGATAAGGGGTGCAATTCATATATCTTGAGTAAAACTCATATGCCAGGCTCTACTCTTTCTAAGCCAGGGGTTTGAAAACTAAGGCCAATGGACCAAGTCTATGCCCTCATTCTTTTTTTATAAATAGAGTTTCATTGAAACACATTGTTCATTTACATATTTCCCATAACTACTTTCACATTGCGATAGTAGGATTGAGTCATTGAAACAGAGATCTTAAGGCCCACAAAGGCAAAAATATTGAGTATTTGACCCTTTGCTGATAAAGGCGCTGACCCTTGTTCTAAGTGGTCTAGATACATTATCCATTCAAAGCTCCCAGCAAGCTAATGGGATTGGCACTGCTACTCTCCCAATTTTATGCATGTTGAACTTGAGATACAGAATTTAAGGACCTTTCTCAGAGTTCCCCAGAGCATTATCAATGCATCTGGGCTTTAATACACAGCATCAGACTACAGAGTTGAAGTGCTTGGTTACTCTGTAGTGACCTTTCTTATGTGAGTTAAAAGGTCATAAGCCCATCATATCCAAACCCCTCTCACCTGGTGTTAAAAGTCCAATCAGGTTCCTGGATTCCTCTGCGGATCTGAGCCTGGGTTGACATTTCAGACAATCTGATGTTTCCCCTATGGTTTCCAGTATAAAGCCTATCGGGACCCTATTCTGCTGTTGTGCTGGGATGTCTCTATGATATTTTCATATTTTATTGAAAATGTTGTTTACAGTTTTGAGCTAATAGGAACTATGCTCTTCTCCTATTTTCCATGACTGTATCTTTGGGCAGATGTGCAAGGGCTTCTCTAGGGCATATCTCCAGGTGTGAGACTGCTTATTGTAGTTGCCCATCACTTGCCCTGACCTAGAAAATTCCCCAAATAGGCTGAACCCATTTGTACACTTACCAAGTAGTGTGTGAGATGCTACTTGCTCCACCCTTTCTCCAATAATTAATATTGAAATGAAAACAAACAAACATGTGTTTATCATCTCAGAACTCACAAATCTTATTTAACTGGAACCACAGCCCTGAAGGAGCTATCATCACTACCAGTCACACAGGAGGCATGAGAGGCTCACAGATGAGCTGCCATTTGCATGGGGCCATACAGGAAGGAGAGTGTGGACTCCAAGTGCAGATGTTGCAGGAGAAGCCACATAGGAAGCACCTGGTGAAGAGAAAGGAGCTTGCAGAATCCAGACATGGTGCTGAGATAACATCCTGAGCTTGCACCTTCCAAGCTGGATGTACATTTTAGTCCATTGGCTTAATTACTCAACCATCTTACCTGAGTCTCTGCACTTAGAAGGGGAAGCAAAGAGCAACTCACCCCAGGGAATGTGGATATTATAAACAAGATATTCACAACAGAGTGTAGGAATAGAGCATGAGACAGAGTGAAGTAATGGGCACGATCTCTTCATGTGGACGTAGCATTGTGTCATTGAGATGGTGTAGTGACAGAAGCCAAAAACTGAGGAGATAGCAAGGCCTGGGCAAAGTTCATGATGGAGGAGCATTCCCCAAGGAACAACTGCAGCCCCTGTCATTGCCTCCAGCACTAATCACACCGTACCAATTGTTTAGATCCTCCACACCGAGTTCACACTGTTTGTGGCTCCAACTTTCTGAACCTTCTTTGTCATCACACCTTGCATGCGTGGTTTTGATCTGAGTCTCTGTTAGAAATCCTGAGGCATGCGTGTGCTCCATCTTCAGTTTACCTTTGAGGACCCTCTTCGACTGTGCCACACCTGATACACCAACACCCCTAGCACCATCAGGATCAATGCAGACAGACCTATGCGGATCAGATTCTCCACTGTGTAATCTGGGCGTTGAGAGCCTGGGGACAGGGAGGAAAAGGTCACAGTGGGTAAAGCAGTTCCCACTCAAAACGGCAGCTGGCACAGATGTTTAGACTGCCATGCCCTTGAACATCCCAGTCCCCAAGCCAAACAGGTTCGTTTACTTACCACTTGTGGAATTTGGGGTATGCACTGATGGGGTGATAGTAACAGGAGCCCCTGAGAATCAGGAAATCAGAGAGGGTGAGGAGCCAGAAGCCTGCCAACCCAGCATTCACTCGAGGATCTGCGTTATTATATCTCCCTGCTCACACACATTTTCATCTATTTCCACCATGATGTCTTCTACCAGCCTAGGTGAGGAGGCAACCCTCCTGTCTCTGATTTCCTCCCACTTAGACTTAGCTTTCATGTCTTAAAAACAAAAAGGGTTCACCCATACCCCATGCCACAAGCTAAGAGTGAACATGTTAAAAAACTTGAAGTTTAGCTTTCATGTGGTCTCTCATCATCCTGGCGCATTAGTCCCATCTAAACTTAATCTCCTGAAAATTAGAGTCTTGAGTTAATCCTCAGATGAGAGCCCTGGGTCCATGAATGAGAGGTTGGTGTCCAGGGGTTACTGAGTGTCAGGGAGAAAAGGCGTGAAAACCTGAGGCTATCACTCTTTGTCCAAACTCAACCAGCTCTCTCCGCTCCTGAGTCTGCAGTGAATACCTGCAACTGACTTTCTTCTGTTATTTCATTTATACATTATTTACTGATTCACTCTCTAAAGTGTTATGGGCTATCTAGAAATGGATTTATGTACATTTGTATCTGTATACATGTACATATAATGTATATTATATGTATATTCACATATGATATATATTTATACATAAATGTGTGAATAATATATGAGTTATACACATATGTATATATGTGCAGTATATAATATATTTTATATGTATAAATATGAGGAAACATATATATCAATATATACATGAGTGTGTGGGCACATGCATACTTATGTGTGTGTATTGGTAATGATGATAAAGAAAAATTAATATTAAGTAAAATGTGTAACAGATAAGTCAGATCTATGATCATGAAAATATACAATGTAGTAAGAATTGGTTAAACACTTTAAAAATGATGAAAGTTATTAAGAGTATATAGGGTCCCCAGCCAATTTAGGGAAAGATTTTAAAATCAGAACCTGAAGAACCTTAAAAATGATGAAAGTTATTAAGTATATACAGGGTCCTCAGACAATTTAGGGAAAGATTTTAAAATCAGAACCTAAAAAAAAGTCAGCCATGTGAAGAGACTGCCAACATTTATCACATAACAAGTGCCTGTGTCCTCTGCCTAAGCTGTTTTACTCTAAAAACTTAACCATGACATGAGGAATCACTCTTTCCACATACACCTGTGTTTTTTGTATGTACAACAACATTAATTGCAGGGTGGTTTGCAATATAAAATGCTTGGAAACAAACAAAATGCCAAATTTTAGGGCATTGGATAAATGCAACTTGCTACTTCCAAGCAAGGGAATACTAGACAGCAATTAAAAGGTCTAAAGTGGCCCTGGCTGGTGTGGCTCAGCGGATTGAGTGCTGGCCTATGAACCAAAGGGTTGCTGGTTTGACTCTCAGTCAGGGCACAAGCCTGGGTTGTAGGCCAGGTCTCCAGTAGGGGGCGTGTGAGAAGCAACCACACATTGATGTTTCTCTCTTTCTCTTTCTCCTTCCTTTCCCCTCTGTCTAAAAATAAATACATAAACTATTGTTTAAAAAATCTAAAATGGATTGAAATGTACAGATAGCAGACCATTCTTTAAAATGTACTAACTCATTTTTTAAACATAGAACAGTTCAGAACAGTGCCTATAAGATGCCGGTCTTTGTCTATGCACAGAGCTGTGGTTATAGGATCTCCTTGAATATTTGGGGGAAAAGTAGAAGAGTGTGGCCAGTGGCTGATGTTGCTGGGGAAACTGAAGGATGGAGCCAATGCTAACAGAGAGTGAAAGGTGCTATACTCTCTGTTACCACTTGGAAACAATTTCAGGTTTGTGTCATGTCTATGCATTGCCACTGAAGGAGAAGGAGAAGGAGGAGGAGGAGGAGGGGGAGGAGGAGGAGAAAAACTATCGGACCTGGAGAAAGAAAGGCTTCCTTGGCTCTTTCAATGATGATACATTCCCCATGTGGGAATGAGCACCCAGTGGTAGATGGCAGTGTCTACCAACAGTGACTCAGAAGAGGGTGGAGGAGGGAAAGACGGACAGACATGGTATGTGGAGGAAGGTGGTTAGCTGCAAGCTCATCCAGACACCACAGTAGATGGAAAGGGAGGAAAACATCACAGACAGCTCCTCACCTTCCACCTTGAGCTCCAGTGGGTTGCTGGGATATGACAACAGGAAGGGGGCACTGCTGAGTGACCCATAGCACCTGTAAGTGCCCCCATGGTCCAGGGTGGTGGGGCTCATGGGGAAGTTTGCCTGAAACAGCCCATCTTGGGACCAGGCCCTGATGTGCAGAGGGGGACCGACTACCCCTTCCTTGAGCAGAAAAAACGCATCAAACAAGCTCCCAGCCTGACACTTCAGGGTCACGTTCTCTCCTAGGGCCACGGTGGGGCTCGGCTGGGCTGACAGAGTGGGTGACGTGTTCTCAGGGAGCAAGGCTGAGAGAGAGAAGACCACGGCATTAGGGGCTGCTTCGTCCTTGTCCACCCATCCCTGGACCTCAACTGAGATGCCACTCTGAGTGTGAGCTGGGGAGGGGCTCCTCACCTGCCACCAGGATATCCAGGGGGTCACTGGGGGCTGACCAGTCAGAGGAGAGGTTGTGTCCACCGTAGCATCTGTACCGGCCCCCGTGGGAACCGCTCACCCGGCCTAGGGGAAAGTCGGCCTGAGACAGCCCAGCCTGGGGCTTCCAGCCAAGTTGCTGGGAGAGCTCCTGTTTCCCATCCTTGGACAGAGCAAATCTGTCATAGCCAACATCAGAGTGACACTGGAGGGTCACTGTGTCTCCAGGGGCCACCACGGGACCTGGCAGGACGAAGAGGGATGGTTTTGTAGATACACCTGGAAGAAAGGGAGGTCATGTTTGTAAGAGGGTCAGGCTGCCTACACTCCCCTCCCTCCTGGGCCTCCCCACTGCAGATGCTGGTGTGTCACTGGCTGCTGGAGCCCTGAGCTCTCTCCCTGCAACCTCGTCCTACCCAGGGCTCCACCTGAGACGAGGCTCTGCCCCACCTGCCTGGAGAGCCAGGGAGTTCTGGGGGAATGCTGTGAGTTTCTCACCTGAGATCAGCAGCTCCAGGATGTTGCTAGAGGAAGACCACACATAAGGAGAACCTGAGAAAGCACCGTAGCAACTGTACATCCCCCTATGACTTGGGCTCACAGGCCCCACAGCGAAAAGGGCCCAGGACCACTCATCGACTCCATGCTGTGAGGCCAGGCTTTGAGAGTGGCCGTTTCCTCCTTTGCTAGACAAGAAAAACCAGTTAAATCTCTGCCACGAGCCACAATGCAGGGTCACACCATCTCCTGAGGTCACGATGGGGCTTGACAAAGCTGAGAGGCTGGGCGGGTCAAACATTCCTGGGAAAGAACAAGCCAGAAGTGTCAGAAGATGAGACTATACATGAGGACATTGTGCTAAGTGAAACGGGCCGGTCCCAGGAGGGCAAATACTGCATGATTCCACTCATATGATTAATGAAGCAGAGAGCACAATGGTGGTCAGCAGGGACTGGGGAGAGGGGCAAGTGGGGAGTTTAATGGATACAGAGTTTCGATTTTGCAAGATGGTTAAGTTCTAGACATATGCTGGACAACATCATGACTGTAACTAACAATACTGTATTGTGCACTTTAAAATTTAACAGTTTGGGCCCGGGCTGGTGTGGCTCAGCGAATTGAGCACTGGCCTGTGAACCAAAGAGTCGTCAGTTCGATTCCTGGTCAGGGCACATGCCTGGGTTGCGGGCCAGGTCCCCAGTAGGGAGAGCACAAGAGGCTACCACACAGTAATGATTCTCTCCCTCTCTTTCTCCTTTCCTTCCTCTTTGTCTGAAAATAAATAAATAAAATCTTTTTTTAAAAAAGTGAATGGATTAAGAAGTACAGATTGGCAGTTACAGAATAGTCACAGGATGTAAAGTACAGCATGGGAAATATAGTCAATAATATTGTAATAACTATGGATGGTGCCAGGTGGGCACTAGACTCAATGGGGGATCACTTCATAAGTCATAAATGTCTAATCACTATGCTGTATACCTCTCATGTTAAACAAGTTCTTACCATAATAAAAGTGGGGAGCAAAAGAGAGAGCCATCACCCCACACTGTCAAGAGGACTTGGCTGTGGAAAGAGTGGTCCCTCCCAGGGCACGGCCACCACACCTGTTCCCAAGAAAGCATCTGCTCACCTGTGACCACCAAGTACAGAGGCTTGCTGGGAACTGACCAGCTTGCTTGGCTTTGATACCTGCAGTGGTATCCCCCAGCAAGGTCTTGGGTCATGAGCAGGATGCGGAACTTCACTTTGTCTCTGGGTCTCTGTAGAAACTTCTTTCTCCAGGGCTGCAGGACCCACTCCTGGTGTAGGTAGTACCTGTCAGCTTCCTTAGACCCCTGGCACCAGATGCTCACAGGTCTTCCCTGAGCAATGACAGAGCTCGGCTCTGCCCAGATGGTGGGTTGGGGCAGTGTCTCTAGAATAGAGGCAGAGGTGGCAGTCCTCATCTTCTCTGTGCCTCTGTTTCCCCTAGCTCTCAGCCTCAGGGCTCCTCACACATGTTCCCTACTCGTCAGTTTAAAATTCCTCTCCTCCCTCTATCCTCCAGATACCCTGGGAGAGGGGACAGGTATCCCATATTGTCCCCAACAAGGAGATAGGACCCGGGAGACCTGGGAATGGACTCACTTGTCTGCAGGTAGGTCTCCTGGTCCAGACACAGCCCTGGAAGAGAGACCTCAGTAAGACACCACCGATTCCTGGGCAGATTCCACTTTCCCCGAGACTTCCAGTTGATGGGGTCTTACGAGAGATCACCTCCCGCATAGGTGCTCATCCCTTTCTGCCCACGACTCACCAAGGCAGAGGAAAGCAGCAGACACGATGATCAGGATGCTGCCTCCTGCTGGAGAAGGCTGTGTAGGTGGGAAGCACCATGGGACTTGGCAGAGCACGCAGACCCACATGATGTGGGCAGATGGAGGCTTCCCCATCACCGGGCTCGGAGGAAGGCTAGTGGCCCCTTCCCAGTGCTCTCGAGGGCTCCTGTTTGCCTGCAGACCACTGAGACCAGATCTGAGATGCCACTCAGCTCTGAGCTTGTGCCTACCGGGAGTGACCTCCGTCCTGGAGAGATAGGGCGGGACCCAGGTTCCCATCCTGAGTCATCCCCATGGGTCATGTAAGCTGGGTGTGCCAGGGAAGGGGCTACACCACTTCCCCTCTCAGGATCTCCATATATGGGAACCTCTTTCTGTCTTTCAGCCAATCATCCAGCAAATGTCTATTTTTTTTTAAAGATTTTATTTTATTTTCAGAGAGAGGGGAAGGAAGGGAGAAAGAAAGGGAGAGAAGCATCAATGTGTGGTTGCCTCCTGCACACCGTCCACTGGGGCCCTGCCCACAACCCAGGCATGTGCCCTGATTGGGGATTGAACCAGCAACCCTTTGCTTCCCAGGCTGACGCTCAATCCACTGAACTATACCAGCCAGGGCCAAATATCTGTTTGAACCCCTAGATTTTTCTAGGCCTTGGACATCCATCTGTGAACCAGACATAGGGGGTCAGAGTGCTGGCCAAGGTTGGATTATTGGAAGAGAGACGGTCAGTAACTAATTTCATGGTGAATTACTTGTTCAAAAAAGAGAAATACATCAAAATATGAAACAGTGTGTGACAGGAGGGAAATCTGAGTTGTATATTATGAAAAGTAGGAAGATGGTGCCCATCCTCACAGTGGTGTGCTTCAGAATAGATCGTGTCTTACCATCGCTGGTCATCAGGAAAATGCAGCCAGTAACGAAAAGGGATAAATGCATAAATTGAAACCATGTGAGAACTAGAGCAAAACAGTGGTTAGCTTCTCTGTACCTTGAGAGTGAGGAATGACTTTCTAAACATGATACAGAATTCTCAATAAATTTGAGTTTGTTGAAACCTGTATGGTTTTGTGAACCAATGCCACCCAGTAAAAGATAAAATAAAATAGGCTTTTCAAGGAAAAATAAGCCCCTAACCCAATTTGGAAAACATAGAGAGAATACACATATTACATATAATATAATACAGGGGTTGGCAAAAGTAGGTTTATGGTCATTTGTAATAAATAATACAATATTGATTAATAAGTAATAATACAAGAATAAACTGTTCTGCATACTTACAACTGCAAACCTACTTTTGCCCACTCCTATATAATGCAACATAATATAATATTATATTATAATAAAAGTTAATTTCTATATATTTATGTGGCTATATATGTGTATACATATGTATATATATATCACAAAAGGATTAATTGTGTAAAAGGGTTAATTTCCTCAACATACTAAATTAGAAAAAAGAATGGGTTTAATTTTCATGCTATGATTTTTAATATTCATAGTTTATTTTCCTGCATGATATGAGAAATGGGTATAACTTACTATTCTATGACTTTTTCTAATGTTATCAACATAATTTAAGGATAGCACATACAGACTTCTAGTCAAGATGGAGGCATAGGTAGATATACTTTGCCTCCACGCACCACCAAAAGAAGGACAACAACAAGTTTAAAAACAAAAAATAGCTCTCACTGGTGTAGCTCAGTGGATTGAGTGCAGGCCTGTGAACCAAGGGATCGCGGTTCAATTCCCAGTCAGGGCACATGCCTGGGTTGCGGGCCAGTTCCCGGCAAGGGACGCATGAGAGGCAACCATACATTGATATTTCTCTCCCTCTCTCCCTCTCTTCTTCCCTTTCCCTCTAAAGATAAATAAATGAAATGTTAAAAAAAATAGAGATACTTGTTTAAAAAATAATCAGAACTACTAGAAAATTGAACTGTATGGAAGTCCGACAACCAAGGAGTTAAAGAAGAAACATTCATCCAGACCAGTGGAGGGATGGAGATGGAAAGCTGGGGTGGAGAGGACTCATGGCAAGGTGGTGGCTGGCGGGGTGAGCAGTACTACATTTGCATGTGGCTAAACCAGGAGGAACAACTGGGGAGCGAGACAGACCACACAACCCAGGATTCCAGTGTGGGGAAATAAAGCCTCAAAACCTCTGACTGAAAAAATCTGTGGGGGTTGGGGCAGCAGGATAAACTCCCAGTCTCACAGGAGAGTTCGTTGGAGAGACCCACAGGGTCCTAGAACATACACAAACCCACCCACCTGGGAATCAGCACTAGAAGGGCCCAATTTGCTTGTGGGTAGTGGAGGAAGTGACTGAAAGTTAATGGAGAGCTAAGCAACTAGCAATGTTCCCTCTCAGACCCCTCCCTCACGTACACCACAATGCAATGTGGGTTGCCCCACCCTGGCTAATACCTAAGGCTCTATCCCTTACTGCATAACAGAGGAACCCAGACAAAAAATATGGCCCAAATGAAAGAACAGATCCAAGCTCCAGAAAAAAATACAACTAAGAGATGAAGAGATAGCCAACCTATCAGATGTAGAGTTCAAAATACTGGTCATCAAGATGTTCACAGAAATGGTTGAGTATGGTCACAATATAGAGGAAAAATTGAAGGCTATGAAAAGTGAAATAAAGGAAAATGTACAGGGAACCAACAGTGATGGGAAGGAAACTGGGGCTCAAATCAATGGTTTGGACCAGAAGGAGGAAATAAACATTCAACCAGAAAAGAATGAAAAAACAAGAATTTTAAAAAATTGGGAGAGGCTTAGGAAACTCTGACACAAGTTTAAACATTCCAACATCTGAATCATAGGTGTGCCAGCAGGAGAAGAGGAAGAGCAAGAAATTGAAAACTTATTTGAAAACATAATGAAGGAGAACTTCCCCAATCTGCCAAAGGAAATAGACTTCTAGGAAGTCCAGAAAGCTTAGAGAGTCCCAAAGAAGTTGGACCCAAGAAAGCACACACCAAGGCACATCATAATTACATTAGCCAAGATCAAAGATAA
The DNA here is from genome assembly GCA_004027475.1 of Anoura caudifer. NCBI lineage: Eukaryota > Metazoa > Chordata > Mammalia > Chiroptera > Phyllostomidae > Anoura > Anoura caudifer. The sequence continues at coordinate 12,041 of PVKU01013289.1, read as the reverse complement.
GGAGAGAATCTCAAAAGCAGCAAGAGGAAAGGAGACAGTTACTCAAAGGAGTTCCCATCAGACTGTCAGCTGATTTCTCAAAAGAGACCTTCCAGGCAAGAAGGGGCTGGAAAGAAATATTCCAAGTCATGAAAGTCAGGGACCTACATCCCAGATTGCTCTATCCAGCAAAACTATCATTTAGAATGGAAAGGAAGATAAAGTGGTTCCCAAATAAGGTCAAGTTAATGGAGTTCATCATCACCAAGCCCTTATTATATGTTAAAGGGACTTAACTAAGAAAAAAAAGAAGATAAATAATATAGTAAAATGACAACAAATTCACAACTATCAACAAGCAAATCTAAAACATAAACAAAAACAAAAATGAACTAAGCAAACAATAGAACAGGAACAGAATCACAGAAATAAACAGATCATATGGAGGGTTATCAGTGGGGATGGGTGGTGGGAGAATGGGGGAAAAGGTACAGGGAACAAGAAGCATAAACGGTAGGTACAAAACAGACATGGGGAGGTTAAGAATAGTATGGGAAATGGAGAAGCCAAAGAATTTATATGTAGGACCCATGGGCATGGGGGAATGATGGTGGGAGGGGGTTACAGGGTGGAGGGGAATAAAGGGGAGAAAAAAATGGGACAACTGTAATAGTATAACCAATAAAATATATTAAAAAATAAAAATAAAGATAACACATAAAAACTTTATATTTATAATAATATAAATTTTATGAACTCAATTCCTATATTCAAAAATATATTTTATTTATGAGCATATCAATCCAGTTCTAATAAAATAGTAGTTAGTTATTTTTTAGTAGGTTTTGGTTCATAAGAAGTATTTTCTCCTATTTTACCTAAAAAAATTTCTCAATTATCCATATGTAAATATACCAAAAACAAACCAATAACTTCCCACAATTGCACTTTAAGTGTTGGTTATGTTAGTCACATAATTCATTTACAATGTATGTATATTTGTAGATTTATTAATACCAGAATAAATATGTATATACAAATAGATCATATTTAATTGGAATTGAAATATTTGTTTCACCTCTAATTATCACCCAAGTCACTAAAAGCATTCCAGTTCTAGCAGAAAACAAATAGTTTTATGATGAAATTACTTCTGGGTTATTTTGGGGGTTATTTCTTCATTCTTCCTTGCCTACATATATAAATATACATATACATATTTAAAAATGGGGAAAACCTATCATCTCTTAAAATAATGGGCAAAACTCAAGAATGGATAAATAACATGTGTTGCATCCATACCATGAAATATTACTCAGCAAGAAAAAGAAATACAGTACTGACACTTTCTACAACATGAATGAAATCTGGAAACTTTATTCTAAGTGATGGAAGCCAGTAACAAAAGACCATACATTGTATGGTCTCAGCTCTGTGAAATGTCAAGAATAGACAAGTCTATAGAGATAGAAAGATTAATGATTGCCCATGAATAGGAAAAAAAAAAACAAAACAGGATAAACAGCTAATGGATATGGGATTTCCTTCGGGGGTAATAAAATTATTCTAAAATTGATTGTAGTGATAGCACCCAACTCTGTGAATACAATACAATAAAACATTGAATTATACACCTCAAAATGGGTGAATCGTATAGCATGGGAACTATGCCTCGATAAAGCTGTTACCAAGAACAAAATCTAAAGCTGACTAAAAGATTTTAACTCAATGTTACGCCAAGTATTTATATGTGCAGAGAATGTGTGATCACGGAAACAGATGCTCAATTCATTCACAACGATTGAAACTGTAGTGAAAGCTTCGCTGAAAGACTGTTGATTACCTGTGAGAGTGGAGCATTTCCGATTGTGACCACAAATACTACAGGGGAGGATGTGGGGAAACGGTTGTTCACCTCATACGTGGCAGGCAGGCCTAAAAACACAAGGGCACCTGTTTTATCAAATCCACTAAATTACGCAATCTGTCAGCTTTCTCTCTAGGAACCTTTCTGGAGGGCATACAATGACAAAGACAAAGTGACACTTATGCAGTGCATGTGACCAAAGCTATATTAAACAGAAACCAAGAAAGAAAGGAAGGAAATGATTGAAGTGCATTGTGGGAATAAAGGAGGCATAAATATGACAAAGAGAACTTAATGAACCTCATGCCCTCACTTCCAGGACATGGTGTGTGGGAAGCTGGATGACTGCAGGCAAAGACGCCACATCCTAATCTCCAGAGCCCATCAGTAATTGGTTTATTTACCTGGCAAACAAATTGATCAATAAGAACCTAGAGGCAAAGAAATTACCTTGCAGCCATGGCTGGTGTGGCTCAATGGATTGAGCGCCGGCCTACAAACTGAAAGGTCACTGGTTCGATTCCCACTCAAGGCACATGCCTGGGTTGTTGGGCCAGGTCAGGTCCCCAGTAGGGGGCATGCAAGACACAACCACACATTGATGTTTCTCTCCCCCTCTTTCTCCCTCCCTTCCACTCTGTCTAAAATAAATAAAATCTTTTTAAAAAATGAAAGAAAGAAATTACCTTGCATTCTCTGGGGAATCTTAATGTCATCACAGGGTCCTTAAAAGTGGATGAGGGAGACAGAATGGTGCGGGTCAGACAAAGGGATGTGACGATGGGCACTGGGGTCGGTGAGATGCACGTGAGGACTTGAGCCACCTCTGCTGGCTTTGAAGATGGAGGAGGAGCCCTGAGCTGAGGAAGGTGGGCGACCTGTAGACGCTGGAAGAGGTGAGGAAATGAACTCACCCCTCCAGGCTCTGGAGAACACAGCTCTGCTGACACCATCATTTTAGCCCAGTGGGACCCGGGTCAAAATGTTACTGGCAGAAATTCGACTCTTTCACAGGATCGTGAGAAAAGCATTCTGAGGATACACGCCTGGGAGATGGAGGTGTAGCAAAATGCTTTATTCATGAGGAAGGCTGCTTCTGGATGTCCTCCCTGTCCATCCTGCTGTTGGAGAAAGCCAACCTTGTCCTTAGCAAGGCCAAAACAAAAGCCAAGATCTGAAGTTTCTGGTGCATATTGAAGCTTAGTCCATTTGAAGCCCAGGCCATCAGCTGCGGGCCCTGGTAGCTGCTATGTCCACATGGTTGCCTGCGCCGGAGCAAGAGAGAGCACAGGAAACTGGGCAGGTGTGTTACCTAGTAGGTGAGAGAGAAACAGAGAGGACAAGAAGGATGGGGGGGGGGGCTGGAGAGAAAGAGAGCGAGCAAGCACCTCTTTGTTCCTTTGACATTGCATTAGCTTGGGTGTGGGATGGACCAGGTGCTTTTTCAAGAAAACTCATCGACTTCCCAAGCTTCTGTGTGCTTTGGATGTGTCCACACTCACCAGTTACACTGACCAGCCTCTTTGGTCAAGCACCTCCCTCTGCGCCCCACCCCACAGCAATCCAGTACCAGATTGGGGCGGGGGGGGGGGGGGGGGGGAGAGGAATGCTAATCCCAGTAACAGAGTCACCTTTTAATCCCCTGGAATGTGAAGCTGTAGTCTTCTGGCTAAGCCAGCAGGCTCACGCTCACCAGTTTATTAAGCTTGATGTCTAATTGTTTTTGCTTCCCTTTCTTAGGAATAATTAGCTAAATACCTACAGTAACAATACCTCCAAGCTTGCAGGACTAGGTTAAGGAGCAATGGGAAATGAGAAAAATACCAAGGTGCAGGACAGCGTGTATATGTATAATGATGTTGATTGTTTTTAAGAAAGTGTTGGTAGGTAAAATGAAATCGTGTGTGTTTCCTTATTTTTCACATCTTATTTTTTTTATTCTGAAAACTAACAAAAATAGTTACCTCTGGCATGTGGGATACAGGGTAAACAGGATAGAATCAAGTGGTCATCTCTGAATTTATCATTGTGGGCAGCTGTAACGCTGAAGGAGCCCCTTCCTCCCCGAGACTGGCTCAGATCCGGAGCAGAGAGGGGCCGCCACTTCCCTGGAGAGGAGGAGCCTCGGGGAGAGCAAAGGGAGCCTCCCCTCCCCGTGTGCTTTCCAAGCAGGGACAGGGGAGGGCGGGAGTCTCCCTGCCCAGTCCTGCCCTGCAAGAGACCAGGAGGCTGGCCCTCGTCCTGTCCTGCGTCCAGGCTGCATGGGGACCCAGCGCGGGAGCAGCGCAGCCACACACGCAGTGTCTCAGAGTCAAGTCCCGTCCCCCCCGCCCCCCCTCCCCCAGCCCACGGGGTACCCGGCTGGGCTTCTGACTCTGGCGGCCGAGTTTGGGTGAAGGGTCAGGGGGTGAGGTCAGAGCTTTGTCAGGAAACCTCTGCCCTGGCTTCCAGAATCTCGGGGGCCTCCTGAGAGCCCAGAGAATCTGCCGCCAGGCTCCCGGGACTCCCCACGCTGCTGTGAAAAATGCGCACCAGCGTGGTGACTCACAGCCACGCAGATGTGTGATCTCAGGGTCCGGGAGGTCAGGAGTCCGAACAGGCTGACCTTGAGGTGTCTGCAGGGCTGCCTTCTCTCCTGGAGGCTCCAGGAAGAGTCCCTCTCTTGTCTTCCAGCGTCTAGAGACCCCGAATTCTGTGACACTGGGCCCCTTCCTCCCTTGCTTTCAAACCCAGTGGGTCTTTCTCAGGAGGTGTCACTGGGATCCAGTGTCTGCTTCCTCCTCCACCTCTGAGGAGCCTGTGATGCCTTTGACCTTTGTGAGTCATGCTGTCCTGGGGGCCCATGTAGCTGCCCAGGTCCCTGCTCTCACTTCCCAGCACAGGAACCCGGACTGGGGCTGCTGGATGGATGGAGATTCCCTGTCACGTTCTGAGGAACAGCCTGCAGACCTGCTCAGAGGCTGCACCACTTTGCCTCCCCACCACGGGGCCCAGGGGCTCCTGTTCCTCCTCAGCCTGGCCACACTTGCTGTTTTAGATTAGTATGCTTAATTCATTCTTCAATTACAGTGGACACGCAATATATTATTCCAAGTGTACACCATAAGGGTTAGACATTTCCCTACCTTATGAAGTGATCCCCCCAGTAAGTCTAGTGCCCACCATTTAAAAATAGTTTCAGCAATAGTCATCCTGCGGAGTGTGTGGTGATGTCTCACTGTGGATTTGGCTGGAGCCCCTTCCCCAGACTTTAGATACAAATCAGCTGGGAACCAAGGGGACAGATGCAGGAGGCAAAGACCATTCCAGGAACAGAGGTGGGTGTGCAGGGACCCAGAGCAGGTGCAGTTCCACAGGTGACAGGCATGAGCAAGACCAAAGTCTTGAGCAGCACATTCCTGGTCTCCAGAAAGCAGGCTAGTACTCGGGGCTCCAGGAGGAGGAAGAGGGAGGCAGAGGCTGCAGGGACATGGGGCCTGTCTCAGAACTGGGAGAGAGGGGAGACCCAGGCAGGAGTGGGCCTGGGCATGAGTAAGGTGAGTGTGAGGCCTGGAGCCAAACCCTGGAGAAGGAGATGGACCACAGAGGAGGCCAGGTGCCCGCTACTCCTGCACACTTCCAAGGACAGAGTCCCGTGCATGCACAGGGCAGCCTCACCAGAGGCACCATGACATTCAAGAATGGGCATGGCTCTGGATCTCCTGGGTTCCGATGTGAGCCTTGGGCCCTGGGGGAGGCCCTCCTGGGGACTTGGGGTCAAATTTCTCTGGCATGAGCTCCCTTGTGTCCATCCCTGTGATTGGTGTGGACACCTGTGCCGGCTGTGCCCAGCCTCTGCCAGAATCACCACCAGGATCAGCAACACCACAGCAGACAGGCTGATGCTGACAAAGTTCTCCACCGTGTAATTCTGGGAGGCAGGGGCTGGAAGCAGAGGACAGGGGGTCACTGACAGGTGAACAAAAATCAGCCAATCCCAGGACCTATGAGACAGGAGTTCCTCCTTTATTGGGCAGGGCTGTCCCTTCCAGCACTGCCCTGGACATGCTCCCAGGTGACTTACCTGTCTGGGAGCCCTCTCCTGTGGGTGGGAGACTTCAGGGGCTGTTCCTAGGAGTGAGAAAGGACCTGTGTTTGTCTTGTGCGCAGACCCTCCCTTGCCTGGCAGCACCCAGCCCCTGCCCTCCCTACCTCGAGACCCCAGGGTCCCCACCCCCAGGCTTCACTACCAGTCCAGCTCAAGGCACAGCTGCAAAATGCAGACTCAGGAATCCAGGGCATCTCCCCTTCTGTCTCACACCCTCAGGTTGAACAGGCCTCTTGCAGTTGAGGATGCAAGATATCACTGCCTGCTGAGTGTCCACTCACCAAGAGAGAAGCAGGACCCCTCCCTACTGCCACCCCACTGCCCATTCCCCAGCAGAGGCCCCAAGAGGGGACCCCCAGGTTGAAGTCCCCACTCTCCAGACCAGGATGGGCTCCAGGTAGGAGGCTGAGGTGTCCAGGGGCTCCTGTGAGGGGGCAGGAGAGGCACTGAGCCCAGGTTCCTCCTTGGCCTGTGCCTCTCAGCCTGGCCCTGCAGTGTCCACACCCAGCCCCTTTCTCTGCACCTCTCAGTACAGAGGATGCCCCCTGGACTCCCAGGAAAAGGGACAGAGACATGTGAGGACAGTGGGATGGAATTCTCTGTGTCTACTTGTCTGAGGGGCTGGACACCCCTCAGAATGTCCTGTCACCCTCCACACATCAGCACAAAGCAGTTGGACCCTGGTCCAGAGAGAAACAGGGTGGGTGGGAACCACTAACCTGGTCACTGGCTCAAGGGGTCCTGGAGGCTGACCCCACCTAGCAGGGCCACTGTGTCCCCCACAGTGCCCCAGGGCAGTGTGGGGTCACAGGCCAGGACAAACTGGGTGGATATGCCCCCAAACCTCAATGGTGGTCATGCACTGACACACAGGATGACTGAGTCACAGCAGAATAAGGCAAAATGAGAAAATGCTCAATGTTGTAAGAAGTGTTCCCTTCCTGTCCTGCTCCCTGAGGGAGGTCGCCCTCCTTGCTTGAATCCTGACTCCAGGACCTCTCTGCAGCTGACCACACAGATGAAAAGGACAGCCTCATCCCAAAGATCCCCCAAAGCACCATCTGACCCTAGTCAGGGACTCCATGGACCCCATGATTTGCCCAATAGTGGGTGAATCAGCCCACAGGGGTTTCTTTGCCTGGGGCCCCACAGAGTCAGCCTAAGTGAACAAAAAAGGCTGAAAATCATTCTGAGTGGAAGGAAAAAAGGTCCCTTGAAGGGGGTCTGTCCCTGGAAGTCCGTTCCCCACCCAGCTCTGCAAGACAGCTCCCAGCCCACCCCATGCTGGGGCTCTGTGTTCAGACCACCATGGTGTCCAGATGGGACCAGGGCTCCAGGGCCCTGATTCAGGTAGGAAGGCCAAGGGACAAGAGTGCAGAGGGGCAGGGGAGCCACAGGGCTGGGGCCAGCAGGAGGGCAGGGAGCCTGGGACAGAGGACAGGGGTGGGGACAGGGTGCAGGGACCTGGGGCAAACCTGGGAGTGGAGTGGAGATGTCCTCATTTGCCACCTTCAGCTCCAGGGGCTCACTGAGCTCAGACCAGCTGAACCCTTTACCATAGAAGCAGAAGTAACTCCTGGCCATGACGTCACTCACTGCCTCGATGTGGAACATGGCCTCTGCCCCCTGTGAGCTGTGTCAAGAAAAGATTTCTTGATCCCAATAAGCATGTGGATTCTCCTTCTCCATCAGACAGAATAGGTCAGCCCCACCTGGGCCCTGGCACACGACGGTCACAGGGCATCCCTGGTGGATCACAGGGCCTGGCTCAGCTTCCTCTGGGAGGAAGCAGAACAGATCTTAGGGTCCCTCAGGGGGAAGTGACCACTCCTCGCAGTCCCTCATTGTCTGGGTTCACTTGTGTGCTTTTAGCAAAGGTGCAGAGTTGTGCAACCATCCCCACGACCCAGTTTAGAACATCCCACCATCCTTTCCTGAAACACCACCCCCACACCCACTCCAGTGACTGTTAATCCTTATCACTGCAGAGTGAGCCCCCTGGCACAGGACCCTGGGTCCTGGTCACACATTGGGCTTTTCTCAGGGTCACACAGGAGGGGTCAGAACAGCCTGGGGTCCTGGGCACATCTCCCTGCCCATGGTCACTTTCTAGGGAATAGAGACTCTGGGAGGGGAGCAGAGGATGAGGGTGATGGGTCACATGTGGGGACAGGGAAGCAGGAATCTGAGATGGGGGAGTGACCCGCACTAGAATGGAAGGGCAGCTGGGTGACACTGTGGGGACCAATGGGGGCTTCAGAGCTCCACGGGGACTTCTGACCAAGATGGAGGCATAGATGAACACACTGTGCCTCTTCACACAATGAAAATTAAAGACAACAAAGATTTAGAAACAAGAAAACAACCAGAACTGATAGAAAATTGAACTGTATGGAAGTCCAACAACCATTCATCCAGACCAGTAAGAGGGGTGGAGTTGTGGCAGGAAAAAGTAGAGGTTGGCAGACCCAGGTGCATAGGCAGCAGCAGCTGGCAGACCCCAGGCATGCAGGCCATAGCTAGCAGACCCCAGGTGCACAGGTGACAGCTAACGGACCCCAGGCACGGGGTGGCAACCGTGCAGACCCAGTGAAGCCCAGCAAGGTGGCTGGCTGACTAGGTGGCCCCACATTCACGGGCAGATAATCCAGGCGAAGGGGAAGCAGCAGAAGGAACTGGAATCCGAGAGAGAGCAGAGCAAGCACCATTGTTCCCTCTCAGACCCTGCCCCCACATACAGCATCACTAGCCAGGGACTGGGCTGCCCCACCCTGGTGAATGCCTAAGGCTCCACCCCTTACTACGTAACAGCCCCGACCAGACCAAAAAAAAAAAAAAAGACAAAAAAACCCTCCCAAAATGGCTCAAACTGGAGAACAAATCAAAACCCCAGATCCAATTTATCTAAGTGACCAAGAGATAGCCAACCTATCAGATACACAGTTCAAAGCACTGGTGATCAGGATGCTCAAAGAATTGGTTGATGTTGCTCACAAATTAGATGAACAAATGATGGCTACAATAAGTGAAATGAAGGAAAATGCACAGGGAACCAATAGAGATGGGAGGAAAACTGGAACTCAAATCAATGGAGTGGACAAGAAGGAGGAAAGAAACAAACAAACAGAAAAGAATGAAGAAACAAGGACTCAAAAAAAATGAGTAGAGGCTTAGGAACCTCCAGGACATCTTTAAACATCCCAACATCCAGATTATAGGGGTACCAGAAGGGGAAGAGGAAGAGCAACAAGTGGAAAACTTGTTTGAACAAATAATAAAGAAGAACTTTCCCAATCTGGAAAAGGAAATAGACTTCCAGGAAGTCCGGGAAGCTCAGAGAGTCCCAAAGAAGTTGGACCCAAGAAAGCACACGCCAAGGCACATCATAATTACATTAGCCAAGATTAAAATGAAGGAGAGAATTCTAGAAACAGCAAGGGATAAGGGGACAGTCACCTACCAAGGAGTTCCCATCAGACTGTCAGCTGATTTCTCCAAAGAGACCTTACAGGCAAGAAGGGGCTGGAAAGAAATATTCCAAGTCATGAAAGTCAGGGACCTACATTCAAGATTGCTCTATCCAGCAAAGCTGTCATTTAGAATGGAAGGAAAGATAAAGTGCTTCTCAAATAAGGTCAAGTTAAAGGAGTTCATCATCACCAAGCCCTTATTCTATGAAATGTTAAAGGGACTTACCTAAGAAAAAGAAGATAAAAAAAATGACAGTAAAAAGACAGCAAACTCACAGATATTAACAACCAGACCTAAAACAAAAGCAAACTAAGCAAACCACTAGAACAGGAACAGAACCACAGAAATGGAGATCACATGGAGGGTTAGCAACAGGGGAGTGGGAGGAGGAGAGAGGGGGAAAAGGTACAGAGAATAAGTAGCATAGATGGTGGGTAGAAAATAGACAGGGGGAGGGCAAGAATAGTGTGGGAAATGTAGAAGCTATAGAACTTATGACACATGGACATGAACTAAAGGGGAGAATGTGGGTGGGAGGGGGTGTGCAGGGTGGAGGGGGATGATGGAGGAGAAATAGGACAACTGTAATAGCATAATCAATAAAATATATTTAAAAAAAAAAGAAAAAAAGAGCTCTACGGGAAGTCCAGTGGGGGTGGAGCTCCACCCAGACGTGGTCATATGACCCTAGTGCATGGGGATTCCCACTGCATTTTCTACCTTCCTCACAGCCTATTCTTATTTTCTTGTATTGAGGGTCCTGAAACCCCATGTTTCACATGGCTGGGGAGGGTGGAGGAGAGGGCTCATAACCCTGAAACAGGAAGGTGGCACCCATGGCACATGATCCCCAAGAGAGGCAGGTGCTGGCCGGGGCTCCCCACCCTTCACTCTGTTGCTCCCTCACTCATTCTTTCATCCACCTCCTAGTTCCTCTCCATGTATGTGCAGAGGTCCTCCATGTGCCACTGGCCCCACAAACATGAGACTCACATACAAGGACCTGCTTCCTTGTCTGGAGGGAAGAGGGAGCACAGAGGCTGATGAAGGGATTGTGCAAACCCACAGCCACACGCAGACCTGTACCCTGGTGAGTGTGGGAGTCTCAGGGCTGAGCTGACCTGTTCTGGGAGACACAGGAGAGAGGGACTGAGCTGAGATACAATGGTCAAGTGTGACCTAGCCCAGTCCAGTGAGAGGACACATCAGCCTGGGAGGAGGTCAAGAAATCAGGACAAAGGTGTTTGTGGAAGTGAATGAAGGCTGTGTCTCCCCAGATCAGTGGGTCAGACAGCGTGAGAAAAAACCCATCCACACAGAGAGAGGGGCCTGGGTCTCGTCCTAGCTGAAGGTAAGCCAATAGAGGACTCCGAGGAATATTAATATCTAGTCTAGAAATAGAACATATATAAAAAAATATATTTAAAAAATTGGCTCACCCTCCTGCATGTGGATGGCCGGGCCCAAGCAGAGCACTGGAAGAGAAGCTGTTATAAGAAAAACACCCAGTGCCTGGCCCCCTCCCGGGGCTGCACCCAGGGGCCCTGATGGAGGCAGGGCTCAGCCCCCAAGAATGTGCAGCACCATCCTCAGCATCACCTCTGAGCACAGCCCTTCTTCTTGCTCAGAGTTTCAACAAAGCCCCAGTCCCCTCTCCCAAAGAGGTACTCAGTCTGAACCTGTCCTCACACCCAGGTACCTGCTTCCAGGACTCAACCTTCCATGGTCAGACTTGGGTCAGGGCCAGAGCTGAGGGGTCAGATCCCTGGGAGGGACCAGGAGTCTCCTGGGCTGGAGTCAGGACTCAGCAGGGATGAAGACGACTCCCCAGGCTTCCACCCCCTCTGTCTCAGGATGTTATGCCTCCATCCCAGCACTCACAGAGGACCAGGAGGAGGTTGGGATGGAAGCCCATGTCCAGCCCCACAGCTGGCACTGTCCTGGAGCCAGAAGGTAGAGGACAGAGCCTGCAGCTGCCACCGTGGTCAAGAAGTGTTGACTGGGAGCTGTCTTGAAGTTGCTACCTAAATGGCCTCACGCAAAGGGGAAGAAACTTTTATAGTTCTTTCCCCGCTAATGAGACAGGGGAGGAGGGTCCCTTGGCTTCCAAAAATATTTTTTCCACCCATGCTGGGATGAGACTGAACTCATACCTCCTGAGCGTGGACCTCACTTTAATACACGGTGCAAGGCAGAGCATGGATTTGTGCAACCAGCTGACATAAATTTCGGTTCCAGCTCCACAAACGAACCCTCTGTTCTTGCACAAAGCGTTGCACCATTTCACACCAACTTGTCTTCGTGTATAAAATGGGAAGCCTGAGACCCCCCGCCATGCATTTAATGTTAAGCTACATGTTAAATTCCAGCAAGGGAGTTGGTGCAGTAAATGCGTGCTGTTAACACCAGTTCCCTTCCCATCACCCCCCAACCCCCACGGCCCTGGAAACAGGAGAGAGCAGGGTACCCCATCAGCAGATGCAAAACCCTAAAGGGATTGAGCCCCTTTAAACCTCTTAAGGGGAAAGAGGCTGCAGGAGCTGTTCTGGGGGAGGGAGGGGTGCCCCCTGCTGGGTGCTGGGAGGAAGGGCAGGAGCTGGGAAGGTGTTTGTGGCCTGGCAGCTACAATGGCAATTA
>PVKU01013288.1:0-29857 GCA_004027475.1 Anoura caudifer | reverse complement strand
CTGCTTGAGTATTTTTTGATGGTCTCTTTTTGCTTATTCATTTTATTTACTTCATTTTTCATATCTTTAAACAACACTGAAGAGAGTTATTTTATATTCTGTGTTTGATAATGCTGGTATCTGAAATCCTTGGTGGTCTAAATCAGTGCTTATGGCTTGTTTCCCAGAGTGAGGTTTAAATTATATGCTAATATTTGTTAGGTAACTCTATCTAGGAATCTTGAGGTCTTTTTGAAATTTGTATGTGTTTGTCCTAGATGCTGGGAGGATGCTACAGACCCAGGACCACTTTTGTTCCTTCGGGGAATCCTGGTTTCAGGTTGGGCTTTCCCCACACTGCTGAAAGCTGACTGTCTCGGTGCCTATCCCATTGCTGGCCCAGGAGGCAACTGCTGCTTTCCTCGGTGCTCAGGTTTCAGGGCACTGTTCCTGCCATATCCTCCTGGGGTTTGTTAAGAAGTATTTTTTTAAATGATTTATTCAGAATCTAATTATAGTCTCGTATAGCAGAAAGGCCCTGCAAATGTGTAGTTGACCACAATTCCTAAATTATTAGTGCTCAAACAATATTTTAAAATCATTTTTCCCTGCACATATCCTTTATGAATTTTCTTGAACCTTTTAAATTTTACATGACTAATTACCTAGGGATAATTTGTTTCACGTAGGGATTGGAAAATAGTGAAGCAGTGATTTCTTCGAGAGCCAGCTAAACCACATCTGTACTCGTATCTCATACTATATCCTTATACTTTGGCCTGTTTTTTCTTTCTTTCTTTTTTCTAGTTAATCTATTGAATATTTACTTCTTTGGAAGTTGGAACCACTACTTTTGGAATAACTCGTAAGAACAGAGTTCTTACCCCTTTGTTATGCTTCCCAATCTGTTTTCTTTTAAAATGTCATTTCACTTTCTATCCAGAACACTGGATATGAAAGATTCAGTCGTGGCTCTATGCCTGTGGATGCTTCCCTTTCTCAGTGCAGTGCAGAAATTGATGTTTGCTGTTGTGAATTAGAGGCATCTTGTCTGTAAACTCCATGTCCTTACATTCTACATCCCCTTAAGAGGTGTAGAAAACAGCATAAAGTTCTTGGTCTATCAAATGTTAAATTGACTTTGACTTTGACACATGAAAGAATTTGTTACTTCAGAATGGATGTCAGTTGAGGTTGCTGATTTCCTAGTTTATTCATTCTGCAGGAGAATGCCATACCTTTTCAGAGGCTGCACAGATCTGGCAGGCGAGTGTGTGTATGTGGACTAGGATTTTGTGATGAAGATGATATGTTAGGAATGTTTCCAATCTGCAAAATCTTCATGCTTTGTAGGTCACAGGTAGCGTTCTTGTAATACTAGAGTAATCATAGAAAAGGCAGGCACTGAAAACATTCCCAGGAAATGCTGAGCTCTGTGGCTAGATATTCTCTGAGGGGCTACCTGTTATTGACCCTATACTTTTCACTTAGAAAATGTAAGTATCATGTAATTCTGTGGCTTTTTCCCCCTTGGATGGCAAATTGTAAGGAGTGGTTACTAATTCTGTGTTCTCATCTTCTGAGTTATGATTGGCTGTCAGGTCAGGCAGTGCTGCTGCTATTTTGGTTTGGTTAGCTGAGCACTCCACCTGGAAAAGAGATGAAGTAGCCCTGGAGAAGCTTACCAGGGAAGGCCAGTGCTTCCAAGGAACCCCTGCGCAGCCTTCTGGGCTGGGGGGCTGTCTTCAAAAGTGCACACTGCTTTGGTGCAGGGAGAGGAATCTCAACTGCCACTGCCCCCAGTTTGGTTGCCCTGGGTTGGGCAGTTCATCTGGTGGAGCCTCCGTTGCTTCTCTTTTACTGTAAATATGTGTTTCTCTGAAAGTTCTGCATCATTTTAACACAGTTCACCTGAGAAAAAGAACCTGCGTGCAGTATCTTTGCTGCTACAAAACTGTGACTCTGGTCATATCAAAATGATGCAGAGAGACAGCCCAAGGATGCAGTCTTTCAGATGTCCTTTTCATTTAGTGTGGTAAAAACTGGGGCTTCACAGTCAGTGTCAAGGCCAGTGACATAAATCAGAGTTTGGTCACCAGGCCCTGCTGTATGACTCAGAGCAGTGCTTTGCTGCACACGCTCCCTGTGTCTCCTGGGCTCTAGTCCTAATCACACTTCTCTGGACCTCGGATGGTCACTTATCGCTCTGCAACTTGAAACTGGGACACCTGGCCATTCATAATGTTTTCTTCCTTTCTCACATGAGGTAATGAATTGTACATTTCTAAATAAGGTTTTGAAAAGTAATATTACTTTAAATACTTTCTTCTCCAACTTGTCTTCCCTCCTGCTCACCCAGTTTACCTCTGCGTGCTTGTTGTTGTACTCTTTATTTGATGCTTGTGAAATGCCCGCAGAATAGTTTTTTCTGGCTTGGCTTTAATCAGGGTGTTTGGGGATTGGCGGCAAAGCATAGATGGAGCCATGTTAGGTTCATCAGTAGCCAGATGACCTGGCTTCAAGTTGAAGTTCTATTTACACTCTCTCTGACTATGGCTAATAACTTAGCTTTTCTCCATTTTCTACCCTAAGAACTACCTTAACTGTTCATATGGCAGAGTAGTATTTCTCTGAAAAATCTTTGAGAACCCCAAAGAGCTTTGCTTGTATGGGTTATGTCTAGTATTTTGTGGTAGGCAGAAAAAATGGTCCCCAGATTCCCAGAACTTGTGAAGATGTTACTTTCCATGGTAAAAGAGGCTGCATATGATTAAATTGAGGATCTGGGGATGGGGAGGTTATCCTGGATTATCCAGGCACACTCAGTGTAATCAAAAGGGTCCTAATAAGAGGGAGGCAGGGGCTGCAGAGTCAGAGAAGGAACTACGAGGATGGAAGCAGAGGTTGAAGTAATGCTATTGATGAAGGAAGACCTCGAGCTAAGGAACTCAGGCAGCCTGTGGAAGCTGGAGGAGGCAAGGGGCATATTCTCTCCTAGCTCCTGGAGGAACAGTCCTGACAGTAGCTTCATTTTTGCCCTGTAAGGCCCATTTGTAGACTTCTGACCTCCGGAACTATAAGATAATTATATTATTTTAAGCCAACATGTTTGAAGGAATAGGAAAATAAGGCAAATATTTTCTGTGTTAGAAATTAAAAGTAAGACATTTAAAAAATATTAATTTATTTAAAAAAATAGTTAAACACTACTTAGCATAAATTACTTTTTTGTGAGCGTCAGGGGCTTAGCTATTTCCCAGCCATCAGTGATGCTGCTGCTATACATTTTGTAAATCTCTTTAATGTCTAGCTTAATAGAAAATAGGGAAAGTCTCAAGTCATCTTCTATATTCAGTCTTTTGTGGCATTATGTGTCACATAGTTTCTGAAAAATTCCTTTGTATACTCATGTGAGAAGGAACATTAAAAGGCAGATACCATCTTAATATAACGGAAATAGTATTGGCTTCACTGACCACCTAAAAGTGTGGTGGAGATTCCCAGAAATCCCCAGACCCCGCTTTGAGAACTTTGAGGCTTGAATATAGCCACATGGCCACAACTAACTGCAAGAGAGTCTGAGAAGTGCAGTTCTTATTCTGGGTGTCAGTTTAAAAAGTGGGGTTTGTGTTATTAAGGAAGAAAGAAAGAACGGATATATGGTACATTTAGCAATCTCAAATACTTATATCAAAGTTTGATACCAGTGGTAAGTATGATAATCACTAAACTGTTGATTTCTCTTATCCTCGTCCCCATTTTAGCAAGGAAAAATGGGCGTGTGACTCAGACTGCACCATTTAGAAATAAATACCTGTGACAGAGCACAGTGGCCTATAGGCAGAAGCATAATTGTGGAAGCATGAGTTGCAATTTTGGGTTTGCAGTTAAATTATTTGAAGTACCTTTTGTTTGATGCTCATAAGAAGATTTTTTGATTTCTGGTTTGGATCTTTTGAACTTAACATATTCTTCCTTTTCCTGGGTAGGAGGAAAGTTGGAATTGAAATGAGATTTCAGACTCAGCTTTGATTCATAGTTAGTTTTCATGGGTTTGAAAATACAAGGGGCGTGACATTTCCTCTGGGTCATTTTGTAAATGGTTCCTGCTATTCCCGGGCAGCATTCTGTCACTGAAGAAAAACACCGTTCCAGTTTCTGACGTGAAATTGCAGTTAGGAATTTGTGCTAAATTTCTTACATTAAAAAAATGTACATAAATGCAGTAAAAACAGTTTGGGCTGAAGTGCCTTAATTTGGAGTTTCGTGTAAAGCTTAATACTGATCTCATTAATTTATGGCCATGTGTTTAATGTATTTTTAGTGCTATCCTTATCTTTAAATCAATTATTGTAATACTTTTGGGTGAGTGACTTCTTTGTGTCTTTCCCAACTTAGATTGTGTATTTACTAACTGATCTGACTGGGTAGGGGAGTTTTGATTTGGGATGGAGGGTGGAGAAGAAACAAAGAAGATGATTTTAGAGCCATGAGTACCTGTAGGGAGAAATATACTTGTTTGGGAGTTACACTGTGTGAGTGCTTTGGGAGCCAGACAATGGTACCAGTGTCTGGTGACCTTTATGAACTGGAAGTAAAAAAGACAGTTCTACTTACTTTGTCCTTTTTTCTTAGAGACCACTGAACACCATCTTGTGGATGCCAGTTTCTGTTTTATCTTGTGATGTACTGTGTTATCAGGAAGCAGGATACTTCTTGGTTGAAAACTTGGTTGAAATAGAGAGAGTGGATTGGGTCAAAGATGGTGGTGTGGGAATACCCTGAACTCATCTTCTTCCACAGATATGCCAAATATATACCTATAGATAAAGCAGTTCCTCCTGGAGAAGAACTGAGGGCTGGTTGAACGGTTCCTGCATAAGAAACAAGAGAGGCACCACGTAGAGAAGGGTAGGAGAGATGGAGACATGGCAATCCTGGGAATTCCACCCTGATGCAGCAACCTATAGTGGGGAGGGATATAACTGAGTGGCCCATGCACTGACTCATTTGTCCTGGGGCACAATTATAACACAGGGGATTTAAAGGATACCTAGACTGTGAAAAAAATCTGTTTACTTTCTCCAAGGCACCTGACAGACAGGTAGCAAGATGCCAGAACTTTCTGGGATCTGTGGGATGTCTCCGGGATCAGAGACATCGGTGAGCATCATTGTTTACACTTCTCTTCCACCTAGGTAGCACAGGCAAGACCTTAGTTCAAACATTCCAGCTTGTTTGCAAGGCAGCCACAGTGTGTTCCAGGTCAGCTTGGTTCATGCCTACTACCTATCCCAGAGCTACACACTGTGGGATAGCTAGGCCTGCTCCTGCCCCAGCTTTAGCCAGTCAGCTTACCAGGGCTCCCCTGGCACTGTGTGTGCCTTCTTCAGGTCCAGCCTGCCAAAGCCACCTAGAAGACAGTTTATACAGATGTTGCTCCTACACAAAGCCTCTCCTTCATGATTGAGAGGGGCAGTTGTATCATTAATTCATAGAAACAAACAGAATGTCAAACAAAATGACAATATAGAGGAATACATTCCAAATTAAAAAATAAGGAAGAAAAAACCCTAATGAAATCGAGATAAGTAATTTGCCTTGGAGAGGCAAATGGAGATAAAGAATTCAAACTAATGATCATAAAGATGCTCACTGAACTTGAGAGAAGAATGGAGGAATGCAGTGAGCACTGCACCAAAGAGTCAAAAGCCATAAAAAAGAACTAATCAGAGATAAAGAATGTTTTAATAACTGGAAAAAAGCTTGCTAGAGAGAATCAATAGCAGATTAGATAATACAGAATAATGGATTAGTGGCCTGGAAGACAGATCTTTGGAGCTCACCCAACCAAAAAAACAAAATGAAAAATGAATTATAAAAAATGAGAATAATTTAAGGGACATGTCAGACAACATAAAGAATACTAAAATTCACATTTTAGGTGTCCTAGGAGGAGAAGAGAGAGAGAGTAAGGGGCAGAAAACTCATTTAAAGAAATAATGGCTGAAAACTTTGCTAACCTGGGAAAGGAAGCAGATATTCAGGTACTAGTATCATAGAGAGCACCAAACAAGATGAGCCTGAAGAAATCCATACCAAGACGTATAATTAAAACTGTAAAAATTAAAAAAAAGAATCTTGAAGTCGGTAAAATGAAAACAGTGAGTCACATACAAGGGAAACTCGGTATCAGCTTTCTCAGCAGAAACTTTGCTGGCCAAAGGGAGTAGCATAAGTATTTATAACACTGAAAGTAAAGAAGCTCATATTACAGTATCCTACCCAGCAAGGTTATCGCTCAGAATTGAAGAGGACATAGTTTCCTTGACAGGCAAAAACTAAAGGAGTTCATCACCACTAAACTCAGCTTTATAAGAAACGTGAAATGGACTTCTTTAAGCTGAAAAGAAAAGGAATTAATTAGTAACAAAGAAACATATAAAAGTAAAAATCTCACTGATAAAGGCACATACATAGTAAAGGCAGTGGATCAGATACCTAAAAAGCTAGTATGAACATTAAAAGACAAAAGTAGCAAAATCAGTTGCAACTGCAGTAAGTAGTTAGGGGATACACAAAGCAAAAATGTTTTAAAATATAATGTTAAAAACATAAAACATGGGGCAGGGTAAAAATGTAGCACTTTTAAGAATGCATTTGAACTTAGACACCTGTCAGTTTAAACTAGACACACACACACACACACACACACACACACACACACACACACACATCGATATATATGAACCTCATGGTAACCACAAAGCAAAAACCTATAATAGATATAAAAAAATGAGAAAGAAACCCAAACATAACACCTAAGACAGCTAACAAATCACAATGGATGAAACCAAGAGAAGAATAGAGGAACAAGAACTTCTAAAACAACCAAATAATTTAACAAAATAGCAATGTCATGCCTATCAATAATTACTTAAAATGTAAATGGAATTAATGCTCCAATCAAAAGATATTGAGTGGCTGAATGGATAAAAACAAACAAGACCCATCTACATACTGCTTACAAGACTCACTTCAGATTGAAAGACACACACAGACTGAACATGACTGGATGGGAAAATATATTTCATACAAATAGAAGTGAAGGGAAAGCAGGCATAATAATACTCATATCAGACAAAGTAGAGTTTAAAACAAAGACTGTAAAAAGAGACAAAGAAGGATGTTACATTCATAAGTATTGGGCATAAGAAGGATAAAGGGGTCAATCCAAGAAGAAGATATACCTTCATAAGTATTTATGCACTCAATATAGGAGTATCTAAATGTATAAAGCAAATATAATAGACACAAAGGGAGAAATTGACAATTACACAATAATAGTAAGAGACTTTAATACCCCACTTACATCAATAGATATATCATCCAGACAGAAATCAATAAGTAAACATTGGCCTTAAATGACACTTATGCCAGCTGAAGTTAAATAGATATGTATGAAACATTCATCCAAAAAGTACAGAATGCACATTCTTTTCAAGTACATGTGGATCACCAACAAATTGAAAAACCAAGAAGAAATGGATAAATTTCTTGAAATATACACCCTTTGGAGACTAAACCAGGAAGAAACAGAAAATTTGAACAGACTGAATACTAGTAATGAAAAATTGAATCAGTAATCAAATAAACTTCTAGCAAACAAAAGTACAGGGCTAGTTGGCTTTGTAGGTGAATTTTACCAAACATTTAAAGAAGAATTAATACCTATTCTTAAAAATATTGAAGAGGATGAAATGCTTTCAAATTCAGCGTGTGAGGTCTGCATTATCCTAATGCCAAAAACCGAAGACACTACAAAGAAAGAAAATTGCAAGCCAGTATCCCTGATGAACACAGATGCAAAATTTTCAGCGAAGTGTTAGTGAAATGAATTCAACAATATATTAAAAGGATCATACGCTATGATCATGTGGAATTTATTTCAGAGCTGTAAGAATGGTTCAATATCCACAAATCAATGGGATAAACCACATTAACAAAATGAAGGGTAAAAATTTCATTATCATCTCAATAGATGTAGAAAAAGCATTTGACAATATTCAACGTCCTTTTATGATAAAAACTGTCAAAAAAGTGGGTAAAGAGGGAACATATTTCATGTAATAAAGGCTATATATGACAAATCCAAAACTAACATAATATTCCGTGGTGAAAAGCCAAAATCTTTTCCTCTAAGATCAGGAAGACAAAGATGCCCACTCTCACCACTTATTCTGTATAGTATTGGAAGTCCTAGTCCTAGTATCAGAAAAGAAAAAGAAATAAAAGGCATTCAAATTGGAAAGGAAGAAGTAAAACTGTCACTTGTTGCAGATGACATACTATATATAGAAATTGATAAAGATTCCACCAAAACATCATCATAAGAACTAATAAATGAATTCAGTAAAGTTACTGGATACAAAATTAATATACAGAAATCTGTTGCATTTCTGGATGTTAATAATGAACCGCCAGAAAGATAAATTAAGAAAACAATGCCATTTACAATGGCATCAAAAAGAAAAAAAAATACCTAGGAATAAATTTAACCAAAGAGTAGAAGTAATTTATGTAACGAACTTGTGGGACTGGAAAACTGACCCTACTAAGCACCTTGCATCTGTGTTTTTGGCAACTTAGCATTAAAATAGTAACATTTATTAGCCATATATGGGCATAATAGAAAAATTTGTAAGTGAAACTCATGAAAGATTGTCTCTATTAGTGTTTTAACATATTTCAGATTGTCACCTGGTGGCTCCTCATGCTGGCTGGCCCTGAAATTTGCTAGTTGTTGCAGTAGAGTGGATATCGTGTTCGGTGGCTGGCTGTGGTGTTGTTTCTTCTT
Organism: Anoura caudifer; assembly: GCA_004027475.1. NCBI lineage: Eukaryota > Metazoa > Chordata > Mammalia > Chiroptera > Phyllostomidae > Anoura > Anoura caudifer. The sequence continues at coordinate 21,021 of PVKU01013288.1, read as the reverse complement.
CTTTTTAGCCACTTTACTTTTATGTCAGTTATCACTCTGCTCTGCTGCAGGGTGACAAAGGTCACAGTGCTGGTTAAGAGAAGGTCTTGGTGAAAAGCCATGTGGTAATTTATTGCAACTGCTAGTGGTTTTGGAAATATGGGAGGAATGGTTTTCTGATACTTTAATTGTAAAGCAATTGTTTTAAGATTACAAAACAGTGTTTTAATTTTGGAGTTTCTATGCTTGCTAGTCACTAAATGTAAACAAATGCTACATGTGAGAGGCTCAACTAGTACAGGGCCAAGGGCAGCATCTGTTTTTTATTTTTGAGAATAAGATTAATTTTAATGTTTTATTGTTTTTTAAAACTTTATTATTGTATTTGTTCCATTACCATTTATCCCTTTATACTCACCCCCCACAATCACCACACTGTTGTCCATGTCCATTGAGTCCTTTTCCCTTTTAAGAGTAGCATCTTCTTTTTTTTTTTCTTTTTCATCAGCCAGCCTGGGAGGCTTCCCTAAGAGCCAGCTCAGGATGCCTTTTAGGGCTGTGGCCAGTCCTCGCTGGGCTTCACATAGGTCATTGCTCCATGCCAGAGTGTTTGGGAAGTTTATATTACAATTTAGGAAAGATTAGCATCTTTCTGGAAAGAGGCAGAAACATGTATGACAAACTAGCTGTTTCCTGGAAGTTTTTTTTTCCTCTCTCATTTTTTACTGATTTCTTAGCTGACTCCTTCAGCAGCTGTTGCAAAAACTTACTTTTTTGGAGTCCGGGTCTTGCCCAGCTCAGTTTTTGCCAAATGTTCAGTGCCTGAAATACTGAGACACCTTGTTCCTGTGGGAAGTCCCCAAATTCTGAGTCTGAGGATGAGGCTTTGTTTCAAGGGCCTCCCAGTCTACAATGGTAGTGTTTAATCTTTCATTGCACCTTTGACTTTTCATTCATGAGTAGTACTTGTCACAAGTTGTAGTTGTGTGTATGTGTAAGTGAATATCTCTCCAGCTAAATTATTGTAAAGGCAGGAACTCCCATGCGGCTCTTTCATCCATACTATAATTGGGCTTGGCATATGATACAGAAAGAATGAGTAGCACAGAAACCCATCCTGAAAAGTGAACTTCTCTGTCAACAGTGGTTTGCATATAGCAGCATGAGAAGAGATAACTGACTTTTAATTTGGTCAAGGGAAAAGGAAGAAGATAGTCATCATTTACCAGATACCTACCAGCTGATGAGATTTGCAAAACCAGAAAGGTCTTTTCAAACTATAATGTGCTTTCACCAAAGAGATCTATATCTTGATTGTGGTAGTGTTTATGTGAATCTATACGTATGATGACATTTTATAGAACTGTTTGTTAACAGATAAGAGTACATGTAAAAACGAGTAAAATCTGAACAAGGTCTGTTGTTTCGTTAATAGTATTGTACAATGTGAAGTCCCTGCTTTTGGTAGTTGCATTGTTGGGTAAGACAAAGGGGGAACCTGGGGAAAGGATGGGCAGGAGTTTTCTACTATTTTCATAACTTCTCTGTGAGTCTAAAATTATTTCAAAATCAAAGGTTAAAAGAGAAACACAGTGAGATACCACTACACACCTATTAGATAACTAAAAAAACAGGCAAATGAAACAAAAATGGGTAATACCAAGTCCTGGCAAAGCGTAGAACAACTATAACTCTCTTGCGTTGCTGGTAGGAAAGTAAAAGGGTACACATACTTTTGAAAACAGGTAGTTTCCTACAAAGTTAAACATGTACTAACCATGCAAGCCAGTAGTTTTATAGCTAGGCATTTACTTACCCTAGAGATATGAAATCCTCTGTTCACACAAACATCTCTAGGCTAATATTTCTAATGGCTTTAATCATAACTGACCATAACTGGAAAAAACTCAAATGTCCTTCAGCAAGTGAATGGATAAACAAACTAATATATCTATCAATGAAATATTACTCAGCAATAATAAAGGACAAACACAGCTATTTGGATGAATCCCAAATGCATTATGTTATGTGAAAGAAGCCAAATTCAAAAAAATATATATCCTGTGTGACTCAAAAGGGTACTTAGTAGCTATACGTAATTTTGTTTATGTGACCTTCTGGAAAGGGCTGAAGTATAGGGTCAGGAAACAGATCAGTGGTTGGCTGGGGGTGGTGGAGAGGATCAGCTTACAATGGCATAAGGAACTTTTGGACTGAACAAAATATTCTATATCTTTATGGCATAGTTGATTACATGACTATGTTTTGGTCAAAACTCAAAGACCTGTACATTAAAAAGAATAGGTTACTGCATGTAAATTATACCGCAATAAATCTGACTTTAACATGAAAACAATACCACCTCCATCACAAAAAATAAACAAAACAAAACAACAGTAGACTTTGTCTTAAACACCCATGAAGAATTCAGTGTCTGCCACTTGTATATGATTGGATAAGGATTTGTGAGGTCATTAGTTACACAAGATGTCTTATTTAGACATGAGTGTAGCCTCTTTGGTTCTTTGGCCTCTAAATGGGCAGGGGGAGTAACTATTACCATAGAGCTGGGTGCTCAAACATTTATTAAACAGAATTCTGCTGGGAGAATAAAACAAAGGCTTCTGGGTCTAGCTTTATGGATACAGTCTTTAGCATATGAACATTTAATCAAATATCACTCTATAATACCACTTCTGCTCCTTTGCCATTACGTGAGTCACTAATAGAACTGACTTGAGTTTTTGGATTGTTTTAAACTTCAGCCGTAACAACTGTACCCCCCACCATGGTTTATAAAATGTCTTACTAGGAAACCAGCATGTTTGATTTGATAGGAAGAGGGAGGAATAATTTCAGCACTACAGCAAGTAGTATAATTTAAAGATAACTAACAAATGTTTATAGCAGGAATTGGAAGATTCATACTGGAAATATGAAGTTCTAGAGTCCTCAAGAAGTCATTGTTTCTTAAAAATCAACATTCTTAATAAATCAAAGTCAAAATTTGATTTTGAAAGGAGTTTTTAACTCTGAACTCTTGGCTGTGATTTGTGGGGTTGAAGGTTATAACTTCTACCTTTATGGAAAAGATATCTGGATGGTGTATATAAGATAACAGTCTTTTCCCAACAGAAGACTCCTGTTAAGACTGGTTAACTTAAAACCGGGATTTACTAGATTGGTTTGGACTTAATGCTATCCAGTAGTCATTTCAGTTGAGCAAACACTTGCCAATTATTAAACACATGCCATGCCTATTATGAGGTGTTGGGTTCGCACAGGCAAATGAGCCTCAAGCCCTGTTTTGAAGAAGTTCACCATACAGCAGGTGGACCCAGCTATGCGCAGCTCCCCTGAGTTCAGCTACAGGGAGACCCCTTAGGAGGAAGCCCATACTTAGGAGATGACACTTGAATTGGACCTGTATGTGTAAGTAGGACTTTGTTTTCTGCGGGAGAGGAAGCCTGGACTTTTCAGGTAGAAGGAGCTGAGTACTGTGTGAAAGCTTTTATAGTCAGAGTCATGACATAGAAACCAGGCAAAGAATTTCTTCCCTTCCTCCCCAACTAAATAAGAGTTAAAATAAAAGCAATATATGTATAGATATTCAGACTATCTGGAAAGATATACAATTATAAGTAATTTACCCCATCTCCACTTCTGTATTAGTTTCTATTGCTGCTTTAGTTAATTACCATGATGTTAGTGTTGTAAAACAACAAAAACTTATGCTTGTATAGATCAGAACCCAACACGGGTCACCCTGGGTTAAAAATCAATGAGTCTGAGCCCGTGCTGGGCAGCTCAGGTGGGTCCTGATATGCCAAGGTTGCAGGTACAATCCCCAGGCGGTACACATAAAAGAATCAACCAATGCATGCATAAATAAGTGGAACAACAACAAATCAGTATTTCTCTCTCCTTTCCTTTCACTCTCTAAAAAAATAAAATAAAAAATCAACGAATCTGAGGCTTTTGGCCTTTTCTGGCTTCCAGAGGCTGCCAGTTTTCATTGGCTCGTGGATTCTTCCTCCATCTGTGACTGTTCTTCTGTAGTCAAATCCAGGAAATGTTCTCCAATTTTAGGGATCCGTATGATTAGGTTGGGCCCATCTGGATAATCCAGAATACTCTTCCCATCTCAATATCCTTAATTAATTTGTTTAAATTTTTTAAAATTTACATGTATAAGATTGGTATACAATCTTATATTGGTTATATTAGTTTCGGGTGTATACTATAGTGATTTGACATGTTTATTTCTTACAATGTGACCACCCCACGAATTCTAGTAATCACCTGTCACTGTGTAAACATCACAATATCACTATATTACTCTTCTCCTTTTCTCCCATCTACCTACTCCCTCCCAGTAACCATCCCCTTGCTTTAGTCTCTGTTTCTATGAATCTGTTTCTGTTTTAATCTGTTTGTTTGCTTTGTTTTTTTTAGATTCCACATATAAGTAAAACCATATGGTATTTGTCTTTCTCTGCCTAACTTATTTCACTTAGCATAATACCCTATAGATCTATCCATATTGTAGCAAATGCCAAGATTTCATTCTTTTTACTCTGAGTAGTATTCATATGTGTGTGTATTTATATATCTCATATCTTCAATACCCTTAATTTAATCACTTCTTCAAAGCCCCTTTGGCCATGTAAGATAATATTTTCACAGGCTCTGGGGGTAGGGTATGGACATGGGGCCATTATTTTGCCTACCACCTCCTACCATCCTTATTCCTTGTTTTCTCCCCACTGATAAACTATTTGGGCACCAAAGCTTTTATATATCATATGTTATATATATAATGTAATTTTTAAAAAATTTATACTTAAAAATTTTTAAATTTATATTCATGTTTGGTCATACTATGTAAAGTGATATCTTAAAGCTCTTTCCTTATATTAGCACCTAGTAAACTACCTCTTTCATTTTCAGTACTGTAATAATAGAATTCTAGTGAGCAAGTGTTACATTTGTTGAAGGTCACAAGCAATGCTGTAGTGACCACCATTGGACATATATGTTGCTGTCTTTTCCACACATGTCCTTATGGAAAATATACTGAATTGCTGAAATATGAGTATATGTGAGAAGTTCATATTGACAAAAGAATTTGAGAAATTAATAAAAGAGAAGAGAAAAGGAATGCTTGGTACTAATGAAAGGAAATTATTTGAAAGCATTGAAGATGGAAGTGAGCACTAATTTATGGCTTAATATGTATGAGTCACTGTGTTAGAGGATGACTTATTTTTTCTCATTTGCTATTTTAATTTGATACCAAGAGGGATATTGTTAATCCCAGTTTATTGGCAAAGAAAGTGAGCAGTAGAAGCTCGAGTCATGCCCCAGGTCAGGGCTCTAGGATTCCACTACATCATGCTGCCTACATCAAGGACAGTGGGGACCCCTTAAAGGTAGATCCTCTGCCTCTCAGTCCTCAAGTGTGGTCAGCAAAATAGGGCATCGTTAATATTCTTAGATTGTTTAGCTCTTTAAATGTTTGTGGTGCTCTTATGTGCATTCTCCTTTGATTTTTTTTACTTTATAAAACTCACAGAATGAGTGACTACATTTTAAATAGAGCATTGCTGTCGCATAGCACCCTTGGGGAACCCATGCATTCCCTAGAGCCTGAGGTGACTGGCGGCTCTGGCTGAGTGGCTGAGGCTAATGAGAGTTGGGGTGAGTGCACCCTCTCTGTGAGTTGTCCTTCATGGGATCTTCTGTGGAAGATGGAATGGGCTTCCTCCTTTCTTAGGCTGAACTGGGGCTTGCTGTAACCAGGGGAGCCTAGGTTAGAACAGAAATTCCCCTGGAGTTGCCACTCTGGGGTGTTAGTGTATTGGGGTTTGAAGCTCCTGAGGATGGCATGAGACCATTTAGGGCTACTTCTCTGAAAGAGCTTCCAAGCACCAAGCATACCTCACCTGGCAGGCCCAGTGGTGGCCGTAAGTGGTATGTTAGTTGGCTAATTTGGGAGGAGGGAAAGGTGGTTGGATTCCACAGTAAACTGACCTGCATGCAGGTGATAGATAGGGTTTGCCACAGGGATCATAAAAATCAGGGTGTAGGGGTGCATCCAAATGCTCAGGCCTCATTACACTTACTCTTGTACAGAAACAAATGTGATTGTGCGTGTAAAATTGTGTTTATTGCTACTTCAGAGTAACAGTGTTACATAAAGGAGTGTCAGAGCTTCCTGCTTTCTAGCCTGTTTAGCTTGGCTCCAGTTGGCTGGGACCCAGGGCCTCGATGTTCCTGGCCTTCTGTCACTTAGAGAAGAGCTACATGGAAGTGCAGACACAAGGAGCTGCTTGTGTGAATTCAGACCAGTGGCAGCTGCAAGAAAGGAGTGTGATAAAGTCCTTCTGTTTTGCTTTTGCTCAGCTCTAAAGGGTACTTTAGGATTTTCATAACATTGCCGTGTTCCTTAGGAAAACTTGACATAGGGCATTTATTCTGGTCTGGGGGACTTTCTGTGAGGGGAGGTGCTATCTGTCAGAAGCACAGTCTGACAAGGATGGGCCTGTTGACTGGGCCTAGCTACCAATAAGTTGTATGCTCTTGTTCCAGTTACTTTCCCTCTCTGGACCTTTAATCCAGGGAGCTTGGACTAGAGCAGCTGAATGATTTGCACCCAGTACCAGCACTTTGGGTACTGTTACTTTTGGTGGTAGAACACTGAGTCCTAACTGACACACTGGCAGAGGTTTTGGAGCCTGGCAGAGCTGCTTCTGATTCCTGGGTCACAGCACTTACTAGCTCTGTGAGCATAAGCAAGTAACTTCCGCTTCACCTCCTTGGTCAGATGGGGATCAGGTCACGTGGATCACAGTGTGGTTGGGAAGATTCAGTTCAGTTAAGTGAGGTAATGTGTGAGTGAAGCACTTAACTGGTAAGGGTACTGCTCATGGGGAACCCCATGAACATGGTGAGGGTCTAGCAGCACTGTCCTTTTACTTCCTGTCACAGAGTGAGTGGCTCTCATTAGCTTTAATTTTTAAAAAAAATTCGGCCAACTGTGGGCCAGCAGGATGTCCTTTCCTCCCCTGCTTTCTGTCCCTTCACATCTCGTGAGGTTGCTTCCAGAGGAGTGTCAGTGGCTGACCTATGGGTTCTCAGGAGTGGGAAGCTCTGCTTACTGCCCTGTAGAAGAGGATTCTATTACAGTGAATGAAAACAACAGCACCCATGGTCTAAATGGCTCAACTGGGAATTTCTCAGTTTGGGACTTAATTACTTCAACATAGCTTTTTCATAGTTCCTAGCTTTTGTTGTTACAAAAGAAATTTGTGAGACATATACAATGCAGTGGCAAAACACAGCTATATTTTCTCCTGGAGAGAGAAGACAGGGAAGTGTGAAAAGGGAGGCAGGGCAGACATCCAGTTGCAGAAGTGATGATTTCATTATAGCTGTGACAGTGCTTGGAGAAGTACAGTGTGTAATAAGCGTGTGGTGTGGGATCGCATGTGATGGGGAGATCAGGACAGTCACCCTGGGGTGACATTTAGCTTGAGGTGTGACAGAGGAGAAGGAGAGCTGCCAGGGCAGATGGAGAAGGCGTTTCTCCAGGCAGAAGGCCCTAGCAGAAAGGAGCTGGGCCCATCAGATAAGATGAAAGAAGGCCTAGGTAGCTGTGAGGCAAGTGAGCTTTGGGGAGGAGGGGCCTGAAAGATCTAGAGAGGTAGGAAAGGGCTGGTGGCCTGTGCATCCAGGATCCAAACCTTATTCCAAAGAGCAGAGGGAAGTATTGAGCTATTTAGGGAAGGGCCATGATATGATTATACATGTGATTTTAAAAGATCACTCTAGCTTCTTAGTGGAGAATAGCTTTGGGGAGCATAAAGGAATGGGGAGATCAGTTCAGAGGCTTCTGTGGTCATCCCAGTTTGTGATGGCAAGGCCCTGTGTTGCCCGGGTTGGGAGTGGAGATGGATACTTAGGAGGCACAGGCTACAGGAGAGATTTCTCAATTCCAGTCCTGAGCTGCAGGGAGAAGGATGGTACCATCTGGGCTGCTAGGTAATTTGGGGGGGATTGTGGTTTGGGTGGGATGGGGGAGTGTCTGCTGGGCACTCTCCTTCCTCTTTAGGGATGTGCTCCCCCTACGTATTGTGTGGCTTATGCCCTATCTCCTTCAGGCCTCTGCTCAGGCGGCCGCTTACTAGGGAGACTTTTGAGTCCACCTCAGTTACATCAATCCTGCCCTCTCCTCTCCGTTTTACTTTACAGCACCAACCACCATCTGACAAACTGCTTATTTTCTTATTCGTTTAGGGTGTGTGTCCTTTTAAGAGAATGTGAGCTCCTTGAGGGCAAGGGTTTTTATCTGTTTTATTTCCTGTTGTATTGGTAGCACCTAAGAGAGTGCCTGGTATGCAGACCCTCAATAAATACTCGTTGAATGAATCTTGAGATTGATTTTAGTTCTTTTTTTGTATGCTTTTCTAATGTGATTGACTTTTAAGGTGAGGCTAGAAGAGGTGGGGCGTAGGGGTATTGTTCCTTTGACATACCAAATCTTTTTAAAGAAATGTAGGCAGGATGAATGGAAAGCTTTTCTTTTCCTTTTTTTTTTTTTTTTTTTTTTTTTTTTTTTTTTTTTTTTTTTTTTTTTTTTTTTGGTTTAATCCAGTGTTAGACAAGGTGGAAGAGAGCAGCTACGAGAATGTTTGAATATCACATTTTTAATAAATCAGTATAAAACCCCACATATCTACTTGTTATATTGTTTAGATTTGGGGGCTAAATCATAGCACATTGTAATTCCTCTAAGCTACATGTTTTTCTGGGAGGGGCCATTGACTATTTGATGTTCTCTTTTTTGCTTTTCGGGGAAAGGTATGGAGCCTGCAGTCATAACTACCTCAAAGCAGAAATTTGAGGGCAGCACTGGATAAAAGCCTTGTGTTAGAGATATTGTTGGACCTTTGGGTCTCTGCATAGACAGTGATTTGAAAGGACTAAAAATTCAGATGTGTTCCTAAACTTACTAACTGTTGAGAATAAATCTATTGCCATCAGTTGGGAAAAAAATGAACAGGATCTCTGATTGTGCAAAAGGAAGCTGTATATATAATGATTACAAATACAGCTGTTGGAGTCACCTCTATTTCAATCACCAGCACTTACTAGTTGTGTAATCTTGCACAAGTTACTTCACCTCTTTCTTTAAATGGGTGTTACCAAAATTGTGTTATTAGTTGAGGGGTTAGGAGAAAACAAATATGCATGATTGTTAAGATTTAAGAGCTAACCGAATTTGATGCTATTACTAAGTGGGATTTAGAGGTGTCTTAAAGAGAACAACGTGTTGGAGAGTGTAATTGATCTAATCCAACGTTCCCCAAACTTGTCTGAGCATAAGGCTATCCTTGGGGTGCTTGTTCAAAGGTAGATTCTCAGGCACCACCCAGATTTGCTGAGTCGGATTTCCATAGGTGGGTCGTGGGAATCTCGGTTGGGTAGGTAGGGTGACAACACACCTTAGATTTTGTGAGCCTGTCCTTGGTTTCAGATATTCTACCCAGTGGATTCCAGCTGTGTGTTCATACTTGCCAGATTACGTCCCAGTTTTCAGACAGGAAATATGGTCACTGTTTATATAGGCCACCTTATTCAGAATCTTCTCTCTAATCAGAGCACATATAACTTGCTTCTGGCTTCCCAGGAACAGGAGATGATGTGTATGTAGCAAAGCGTCGGTTTAAGTTACTCAGCTTTCTTGGCTTTCTTTCTTTCTCTTTACAAAACATTTACAACCTTTATAACCTGCTGTGTGAAATACATGCAGTGACAAGGTCAACATATCTCGACAAACCCCATCCTTTGAGTGTCTGAGGCCCCAGTCAGTCCAGGCTGTCAGAGAGACAGTGATTGAGGAAGCAGGGCCTGCGCCTGTAAGTGGACCTCCAGGTTTATTCACTGGAGGCTGAGCCTGCAGAGCTGTTCTTTCCTCCTCTGAGAGCTGGGAACCAGGAAGGAACGTTCACTTAACTGCACTTAGGACAGCATGTTCTTAATCAACTGTTCTGGAAAAACAGCATTTTGTTGTTTTCACACGGACCTGCTAGTTCATTTCCCCTCTCTGGCCCAGGCAGTAACTAATCATTTTCCTATCAGTGACACAGACATGAGCATCTAAAACTTTTACTCTGAGGGCTGAGCTTTCTGCAGACACTCCAGATGGAGTTCACACCTCCAGGAGGAATGTAGGATTTTCATTTTCAGTAAGGCAGTGGTGCTCCCTGCACGCCCAGTGGGGCTGCTGGTGGTTGTTCTCTCACATGATCCTATGAAGATTTAAAGAATTTTCTGTAGCAGCCATTATTTTATTGGTCATGGTTTTGTTTTGATATGTATTTTATTTCAGGTTAGCCTTTACTGTTTTATGAGAGAAATGGATTTGTGCTAACAATCTTATTTAGATGATAAGTTCATTTCCTGACACATGACCGACAAATCAATCCACTTTTAGCAACTTTTTTAAAAACGGAAAAGTTGATATGTTTATAAATTTGCATAATTTTACCTCCTTAGAAAAAGCTTATGGGGTCTTGAGGGCATCTACCTAAATACATTTAAAGTTAAGAATCCATAGTTTCTGACTGGATCTTTTTATGATGTTGAGGTCCTCACTAAGTTCCTTGAGCATCCTTATAACCATTGTTTTGAACTTTGCAGCTGATAGATCGCTTATCTCCATTTCATTTAGTTCTTTTTCTGGAGTTTTGATCTGTTCTTTCATTTGGGCCATGTTTCTTTGTCTCCTCATTTTGGCAGCCTCCCTGCATTTGTTTCTATGTATTAGGTAGAGCTGCTGTGACTCCCTGTCTTGGTAGCAGAATTTAATGTAGTAGGTCTCCTGTAGGGTCCAGTGGCACAGCCCCCGCTATCACCCTAGTTAAGTACTTGAGGTGCACCCTTCGTATGGGCTGAGTACACCTTCCTCTTGTAGTTGAGGCTTGATTGCTTTTTGCAGGTCATTGGGAGGGATTTACCCAGGCCAGTCAGCTGCAAGGACTGGCTGTGACCACTGAGCACCAACCTCTGCCTTCTGTGGGGGATCAGCTATATGGAGGCAGGGTGGTGATGCTCCGATGTGGTCTGTAGTTCTCCACTGGGTGTGTGGGCTCTGGGGTTTTCTGGGTTGTACAGGCCAAGGTCAGTCCCAACCTGTGTTCTGTCGGGGCCACCCTGCATGAACTATAAAGCAATTTGAGATGGCTGCTACTTGTGCTGGGCTTGGAGATTCCCAGATGAAGCCAACTGTAAATCTAGGCTGTCTGCTACTAGTTCCAGACCGGGGGCCACTTAGCAAGAGGTGTGGGGGCTGGGGCTGGGGGCTTGCTCCGGCCAACTGTTGCTTGTTTGAAAAGATTTAGGAAGTTGTGAAGCATGAGTTAAGACCAGCCATTCATGTAGAAAAGTCATGGTTAACAGTTTGGGTGGTCCTGGAAGTTGGGTGGGGTGGAGTCTCAGAGGATCTCTAGGGTGGGACAAACAGCGTTAGCCATGTTGATGGAGTCTCAGATATGACACCAGCATGCCTGCTCTGTGGCTCTGTGGTGGGAGGGCTCAGAAAAGAGACAATGGCTTCTGCCTATCTTTCTGTCTGGGAGAAAGCTGTCCCCCAGCTCCTGCCTTGAGGCCAGATACTTTATTTCCTCCCCATATACTACTGGTGCCTTTCAAGCTGCTACCCTGGTGCTAGAGTGGATGAAGCTGAGTATCAAATCAATGATTTGGAACATAGGAAACAAAAAACAACTAATCAGAACAACAAGAAGAAAAAAGAATCCCCCAAAATGAGGATAGTGTAAATAGCCTCTGGGACAACTTTAAGCATTTCAACATTCACATCATAGGGTTGCCACAAGGAGAAGAGAAAGAGCAAGAAATTGGAAATCTATTTGAAAAAATGATGAAAGAAAACTTCCCTAATTTGGTGAAGGAAATAGACATGCAAGTCTAGGAAGCACAGAGAGTCCCAAACGAGATGAATGCAAAGAGGCCCACTCCAAGATACATCATAATTAAAATGCTAAAAGTTAAAGATAAAGAGAGACTCTTAAAATCAGCAAGAGAAAAGAAGTTAGTTACCTACAGGGGAGTTCCCATAAGACTGCCAGCTGTTTTCTCAAAAGAAGCTTTGAAGCCTAGAAATGATTGGTAAGAAGTATTTTAAATCATGAAAACCAGGGACCTGCAGCTGAGATTGCTCCACCTAGCAAAGCTATTCTTTAGAATTGAAGGACAGATAAAGAGCTTCCCAGACAAGAAAAAAACTAAAGGAGTTCATCCTCACCAAGCCATTATTACATGAAATGTTAAAGGGACTTATTTAAGAAAAAGAAGATCAAAACTAAGAGCAGTAAAATGGCAATAAATACATATGGGTGAAGAGGTGAGGGAATTAGGAAGTACAAATAGGTAGTTACAGCATAGCCATGGAGATGTAAAGTACAGTACAGGAAACGGAGTAGCCAAAGAACTTATACACATGACCCATGGACATGAACAATGGTGTGGAGATTGCCTGAGGGAGTGGAGGGTGCTGGGTGGAAGAGGTCAAAGGGAAAAATCAGGACAACTGTAATAGCATAATCAATAAAATATAATTAAAATAAATTTTAAAAGTTAATCTAGAGATTAAATGGAAAGGTATTTCTTATTCTTTTTTTCCCCTTGCTATAATATTTTCATGTGACAAAACTTTGTGTCTGCATAGCATTAAATGGCAGAACCCTAATATTGTAGTGAATTTAAAAACACCTGATTAGGAAAATGTTGTGAAATATGGGCAGATAATTGTTCCTCTGTTGGGTCACCTAGGGGACTAAACCTTCCAGATAGGAAAGGCCAGAGGCGGAGTTGGTGTGCAGGTGAGTTTGCTTTTGTGTCTCAGGAGAAAGATAGAAGGAATTCAGCCCTCAGTGGTGGACTGAACCTTCACCTCCCTCAGGAGTTCAGTTATGGGATGAGCCTAGGCCTGCATTGCTGCTTCTTTTCACGACTACTCTTGCTATTCTGGCTTTTTTTTTTTTTTTTTTTGCTTTCCTCATTTGTAAATCATCTTTGTGTGGGGAGAGGCTGGAGGTGGAAATTCAAGAGCCATCTTTCTACAGGCAGTAGAGATGATTACCCAGGTAGTGGTTCTGATCCACTTATACAGTCACAGGCACAGATAAGTATCTTGTCAGGGGAGTGGCCTGCGGGGAGGAGGGAGTTTGTGGAAGAACAGCCAGGGACCTGGGCACTTGGGTCCTGTTGAAAAGGAGGAGGCAAGGCCCATGGCAGGCATTTCTAAGTTGCAAATACAGTACATGGTGAGGACACAGTCTCTGTCTACAAAGAAAGGCCTCTGTCCAAAGGAACTAAAAAAGCCTCAACCCCTTCACCTTCCAGCCAGTGTACATACAATAAAAACAGACAGTAAGCAACATGTACGATTTTAATTTTGTTAAATACCCATACTTAAAATTGTAATTGTTTATGTAATTATGTCTCATTATCTAAAAAGTAGTCCTAAGATTTTTTATTAGGGTTTTAATGATACCATGTATTTTAATATCGCACCATATTGCATAACTTTAAAATAAAGTAGAGTTGTTACCTTATACTTTTTTCGGAACTCCTGCTACACCAAACATAGGACAAAGCACCTTATAAGGATTTCAAAACAACTTGTTGAGTTGAGTTGAAGCGTGACTAAGTCCATTTATGTAGGTGGAATTCTGCACTGCTTGCCTGTGGGTGTTCACATATTCATGATGTTTATTTACAAGCTGTTTTAGCTCAAGAAACTCTTGCTAATTTTTCTTAGTCTCTGTGTGAATCATGTGGAATTATCTCTGCAAATTAGTTTTCTTAACACAGCAAAAAGGGAAGAATCAAACATGTTTCATTAAATGCCTTACCTAGGATAATTAAAGATGTAACAAAGTACTCTTGTATGTGATACAATATTTTGTATAAAATTACATTTAAAATAAGTAATGGTGAATAGTTGCTGTTGCAATTTTCAAATAATTTAGAACTCTGTTTTCATTTGTTAGAATGATAGAATTTGGGGACTTCCCTCTGGCCAGTTCTCAGCATTGAGGGAGAGTCCCAGGGAGGTGCTGTGAATGGACAAGGAAGTGGAGGCCCTCCCACTGTGCTTCTGAATGGGGGGCCACAACAGGGCCCATTGCAGGAAGCATAGGTGTTATTGCTGGAGCATAAAGTGCAAGAGAGAATGATAAAAGATGAATGTGAGGAGGCCAGGACACTCCATGCAGAGAAGTTCTGACTTACTCTTGGATTTTAAGCAGGAAATGACAAGATACCATTTCTGCTCTAGAAGATCTCTTCTGCACTGTTTTGGGAATGGACTCGAAGGCCACAACAGCATTTGCCAATCTGATTGCTCCTCCCTCAGCCCTCAATTTGCCTGTCTCTGTTTTATTTTCCTAGAAGCACTTATCACCACGTAGCACATAGTAAAACACATAGCATTTGCTTTATTTATTTACTTGTTCACTGTTTGCTTTCCTAACTAAAATGTAAACTCCCTGAAGGCAGGGATATGCCTGTATCCCTCTGTGGTATCTCCAATACCACCAAATGCCCAGCAAGTAACAGGTGCTCACCAAGGATACGAGGTCTGTCCAGAAAGTGTCCAGCCATATATTGTGAAAAAGGGAGACTTTTATTGAAGAAGATACAAGATACAAGAAACATTGTACGTAGGACGATGATGCCTCAGTCCCCTTCAATGTAGGCTTCTTGGGACCTCACATAATTCTCACAGCATCTCTTCCACTGTTTAAAACACTCTGCAAAATCCTTTGTTGGAATTGCCATCAGCTGCCCCATTGTATTTTCCTGAATCTCATCAATAGTCTGAAATTTCTTCCCTTTCAAAGGTGATTTTAGTTTTGGGGAAAATCCAGAAGTCACAGGATGCCAGATCTGGTCTGTAGACATTTGGGTGATTTGATGTTTCACCAAAAAACTCTGCACAAGACATGATGCATGAGCAGGTGCATTGTTGTGATGAAGCTGCCGATTACCAGTTGCCGAGAGTTGCAGCCGTTTTCATCGTATTGCATCTCTCAGCCGATGAGAAACATTGAGGTCATTCGCCTTGTTATTTGGCCTGGAGGGTGTACTCCTGATGGACAGCACCTTTCCAATGAAAAAACATAGTTAACATTGTCTTGATCTTGCTGCGACTTTGCTGTGCCTCCTTCAGGCAGGGAGAGCTAGGTGACTTCCACTGGGACAATTGGGCCTTTGTTTCTGGATCATAGCCGTAAACCCATGAATCATCTTCGGTTATGACCTTCTGGAGGAATTCTGGTTCATTGGTAGCGGTTTGAATCAAGTCATTAGCAACTGTAGCATGATGTTCCTTCTGCTCTGGGAAGTTGTGGAATGAATTTTGCCACTATACATTTCATGCCAAGATCCTGCACCAAAATCTTGGATGCCATGTTTTTTAGAATTCCCAGATCTGCTTGTAATTCTAGCATTGTGAGTCTCTGATCTTTGTTGATGCAGCATACACGTGTTCAACATTCTCAGGTGTTCTGCTTGTTGCAGGCCTTCCAGAGCGTGGATCACTTTCAATAGACCCTTGACCACCTTTGAACTGTTTATGCCACACTTTTATTTGTGCTGCACTCATTGTATTGCATTATCACTGAAACCCTTTGGAATCATCCCAATAGTTTCTGTGGAGGAATGCCATACTTAATGCAAAATTTGATGCAGATTGTTGCTCTACTCTCGGTCATTTTGAATTCGATGGCCACACAGTACATGTGCTCACTGAATGGCATCTACCACCCCCGCTGGCTAGTACAGTGAAGTTGTCATTGTTCATGCATGTGCATCTCAGCCCACTCTCCTTGGCTGCCAGGTTACATCAATGTTGTGCAGACTGTTCTCATTATAGTAACAATGGCTGGGCTTTTTCCGGACAGATCTCATACAGTGTTTCTTATGTCTTCTATCTTCTTCAATAAATGCCTCTATTTTTCATATTACATAACTGGATACTTTTTGGACAGACCTTGATATTAACTAATCAAATGCATGAGTCAGTTTCTGAAATCAAAGTGTGTCACTGTTATTCTCCCAAATTTAATGATTGATGACAAAGGGGAAAAATAGTAATACTTCATTGGAAAACCTGGACAATACCTTAAACCAGGGATCAAAATTAACACTACAGTAAGGGACAGTGGTATCATGTCCCTCTGGATATCATACCCAGTCAAGAATGGGACATCTGAATCTAATCGTGAAGAAACAAGAGAAACCCAAATTGAAGGAGATTCTCTAAAACAACTGGCATGCATTCTTCAAAAATATCAATGGCATGAAAGACAAAAGCTGAAGAACTATTTCAGTTTAAAGAACACTAAGGAGACATAAGAGTTAAAAACAGTGTGATACTGTGCTGGATCCCAGGGAAAAGGAAACTGCTGTAAAGGTCATAAAGACGACTGATGAAATTAAAATATGCAGAAGGGACCAGGAAAACATCACAGCCAAGTGAGTTTGCTTATATATAGTTTAGCTCTCTGGATACGTTGTTGGGATTCACAAACCACATGTCTGGATGGCTTGAGCCATGTTCCAGGAGGTGAAAGATTGGCAGGGGTAAGATCCCTAGAATTGGAATCAAGAGACCTGGCTTTTGGTCAGGGCTCTGTTCCTGAAGCCGTGTGGCAGCCATGGTTCTTTCTCAGAGGCTAGAGTTCTGAGGTCAGAGACTCTGGCAGTTATATAAGTTTGAAGCTGAACAGCAGACCTAGTTCCAAGGATGTGAACGTAGAATTTACTCTCATTGCTCTAGACGTAGGATTCAGATTTCAAAAGCCAGTGAAGGAGGAAAAGGTAAAGACAGTGACTGCAAGGTTTCCTGTTTGTCAGCGTTGACATCCTTCTCTGTTGGTTTCTCGCTGATGGTCAAATTATGGTGGGATCACAGTGGGAAGCAGAGATAGAAGGAAGTGCCAGGTACTCAAAACACACAGTTTTGCGGAGAATGAATGGCCTTTCTCTCTTCTAGAGTGGGGATGCTGATTTCAGGAATTTATTTCTAGAGGGCATGTTTTGCTATCAGTTCCATTTCAGCCCAGTTCCTTCTGAGACCCAGTGGTGGTAGATACTCCTAATGTGACCATGCGCCTTCCTGGGACTGGTTAAAGAGTTCTTTGACAAATCAGCTGATTCCCTCATTAAGTCTTGAATCACCAAAGGAAGATTTGAACATTTTATGCCCATATACCATAGTTATTGAAATTAGAAAGTAGTTTCAATGCAGTTTAACATAACAATGGCTGAAACAGTTTCCTGGTTAAACCTGAACTAATAAATTTAAGCAAATGCCATTGTCAGGGCATCCCAATGTTTTGAACCACTTTCTTAGGTGGGTGAGAGAGAAAAGTTAATATAAGTTCCTATAAGCCAGGACAGAGAGATGAAGACTGTCCAGAAATCTGGAGCAAGTAACGTAATCAAGGTTTTAGAGTATTATTTCACATGATAGTTTCTCAGTGAATCATATAAATAATGGGTCAGAATTTTAAGGAGTAATTTAAAATGCATTGTCGTAGTAATGGAACCTGAATCAGAATCATCATATAGGGACTGAAAGTGTTAATAAATGTGGAGTGCTTAGAAAAATGCCTGGTGCACACACATACATCAAGGGTCTTTAAGGATTTCAGTGATGAATTAGCACCCTTCTGATTTAATTCTTATTTTAAAATCCGTTTTCATTTGCTTAAATGTGAAGTATGCATACATCCTCTTCCATCTAATTTGTTAGTAAATTTATAGAAAGAGAACAAACTAACAGCAGTTATTTGGTAGGAATTTGATTTAAATGATTTCTAAATTTTTCCCTCAGGTTCTGTGAATTTAAATGAGAAGCCAGATAAATATGCAAAGTAAAATATACCCTAGAAAAGCTTCAACAGATTAAGCTGTTTTTTAAAATACAGAACATGAATTTAGCCTAAGCCATGCTTTAAAACATAACCCTTTTTGGCCTTGGCCGGTGTGGCTGAGTTGGTTGGAGTGTTGTTGTCCTGCGCACCTAAAAGTAGCAGGTTCGATTCCTGGTCAAGGCACATGACTAGGTTGTAGGTTTGGTTTCCTAGGTTTCAGGTTCTCTCACTGGAGCATACAAAATTGGTTAATTGGGTCAATGTTTCTCTCCCTCTCCCTCTCTTCCCTGCTCTCTAAAATCAATAAGCATGTCCTCAGGTGAGGACTGAAAAAAAAATGGTAGCCCCTTGTCATTAACTCTTTAACGAAGAGAACATAGAAAAACTGTCATGATGTGCTGTATTAGCTTTTGCTATAACTGGATTAAGTATAAAATATATGACAAATTTATGTTACCCTCTTTCAAATTGTGAAAAAGGTACAATTTTTTACTATGTCACCACTGCTTAATTTCATTTTTAATTTTTTATTTTATTTTAATTGTTGTTCTTGTATAGTTTTCTGTCTTTTACTCCCATCCCAGCCCACCACCCAGCCGTCCCTACCTCCCTCCCATTTCCACTCCCCCTAGTTTTTGTCCATGTGTCCTTTATATTTGTTCTTATAAACCCTTCCCCTTTTCCCCTGAAATTCCCTCCCCTTTCCCCTCTGGTGACTGTCAGCCTGTTCTCAGTTTCAGTGTCTTTGGTTATATTTTGCTTGCTTGTTTGTTTTGTTGATTAGCTTCCTTTTAAAGGTGAGATCATATGGTATTTGTCTTCCACTGCCTGGTTTATTTCGCTTAGCGTAATGCTCTCCAGTTCCATCCATGCTGTTGCAAAGGGTAGGCGCTCCTTCTTTCTTTCTGCTGCATAGAATTCCATTGTGTAAATGTACCACAGTTTTTTGATCCATTCATTTACTGATGGACACCTAGGTTGCTTCTAACACTTGGATATTGTAAATTGTGCTGCTATGAACATTGGGGTGCATAGGTTCTTTTGGATTGGTGTTTCAGGGTCCTTAGGATATAATTGTAGCAGTGGAATTGCTGGGTCAAAAGGTAGGTCCATTTTTAGTTTTCTTAGAAAATACCATACTGCTTTCCATAGTGGTTGTACCAGTCTGCAATCCCACCAACAGTGCACTAGGGTCCCCTTTTCTCCACAACCTCTCCAACACTTGTTGTTTGTTGTTTTGTTTATGATGGCCATTCTGACTGGTGTGAAGTGGTATGTCACTGCGGTTTTAATTTGCGTCTCTCTGATAGCTAGCAATACTGAGCATCTTTTCATGTGTCTCTGGATCCTCTCTCCACTTTGGAGAAGTGTCTGTTCAAGTCCTTTGCCCATTTTTTAATTGGGTTGCTTGTCTTCTTAGAGTGGAGTCGTGTAAGTTCTTTATATATTTTGGAGATTAAACCCTTGTCTGAGGTATCATTGGCAAATATGTTTTCCCATACAGTTGGTTCCTTTTTGTTTTGTTTTGTTTTTTTTACCATTTTCTTTAGCCGTACAGAAGCTTTTTGATGAGGTCCCATTTGTTTATTCTTTCCTTTATGTCCCTTGCTTTAGGGAACATATCAGTAAAAATGTTGCTGTATGAAATATCTGAGATTTTCCTGCCTATGTTCTCCTCTAGGACTTTAATGGTGTCATGGCTTATATTTAAATCTTTTATCCACCTTGAATTTATTTTTGTGTATGGTGTAAATTGATGATGAGTTTCATTTTTTTTTTTCATGTAGCTGTCCAGTTCTCCCAACACCAATTGTTGAAGAGGCTACTTTTACTCCATTTTATGTTGCTGCCTCCTTTGTCAAATATTAATTGACCATAGAGACTTGGGTTTATTTCTGGGCTCTCTGTTCTGTTCCACTGGACCATGTGCTTGTTTTTATGCCAGTACCAGGCTGTTTTGATTGCAGTGGCCTTGTAATACAGTTTGGTATCAGGTATTCTGATCCCTCCTACTTTGCTCTTCTTTCTCAAAATTGCAGCAGTTATTTGGGGTCGTTTATGGTTCCATATAAATTTTTGAAGTGTTTGTTCTATGTCTGTGAAATATGCCATTGGTACTTTAATAGGT
Organism: Anoura caudifer; assembly: GCA_004027475.1. Lineage (NCBI taxonomy): Eukaryota > Metazoa > Chordata > Mammalia > Chiroptera > Phyllostomidae > Anoura > Anoura caudifer. The sequence continues at coordinate 945 of PVKU01013288.1, read as the reverse complement.
ATTGCATTGAATCTGTAAATTGCTTTGGGTAGTATGGACATTTTGATGATGTTAATTCTCCCGATCCATGAACACAGTATATGTTTCCATTTGTTTGTGTCTTCCTTGATTTTTTTCTTCAGCATTGTGTAGTTTTCTGCATACAGGTCTTTTACCTCCTTGGTTAGGTTTATTCCTAGGTATTTTACTTTTCTTTTTGCTATATCGAATGGGATTTTTTTCTTGATTTCTGCTTCTGTTTCATTGTTGGTATATAAAAATGCCTTTGATTTCTGGACATTGACTTTGTATCCGGTTATCTGGCCAAATTCATTTATTAGGTCGAGCAGCTTTTTGGCCGAGTCTATAGGATTTTCTATGTATACTATCACATCATCTGCAAACAATGATAGTTTCGTTTCCTCCTTTCCTATTTGAATGCCTTTTATTTCCTTTTCTTGTCTGATTGCTGTGGCTAAAACTTCGAATACTATATTGAATAGAAATGGTGAAAGGGGACAACCTTGTCTTGTTCCTGACCTTAGTGGAAAAGATTTTAGTTTTTGCCCATTGAGTATGATGTTGGCTGTAGGTCTTTCCTATGTGGCCTTTATTAGGTTGAGGAATGCTCCCTGTATTTCTACTTTGCTGAGTGTTTTTATCATAAATGAGTGCTGTACCTTATCAAATTCTTTTCCCGCATCTATTGATATGATCATGTGATTTTTGTCTTTGCTTTTGTTTATGTGATGTATTACATTTACTGGTTTGCGAATATTGAACCATTCTTGAATCCCTGGGATGAATCCCACTTGGTCATGGTGTATGGTCTTTTTAATGTATTGTTGGATACAGTTTGCCAATATTTTGTTGAGGATTTTAGCATCTATGTTCATTAGCAATATTGGCCTGAAGTTTTCTTTCTTTGTTGTGTCTTTATCTGGTTTTGGAATTAGGATGATGCTG
>PVKU01013287.1:0-29899 GCA_004027475.1 Anoura caudifer | reverse complement strand
AAGAGACCTTACAGGCAAGAAGGGGCTGGAAAGAAGTATTTGAAGTCTTGAAAGGCAAGGACCTACATCCAAGATTGCTCTATCCAGCAAAGCTGTCATTTAGAATGGAAGGGAAGACAAAGTGCTTCTCAGATAAGGTCACGTTAAAGGAGTTCATCATCACCAAGCCCTTATTATATGAAATGTTAAAGGGACTTACCTAAGAAAAAGAAGATAAAAGATATGGCAGTAAAAAGACAGCAAACTCATGGATATTAACAACCACACCTAAAACAAAAGCAAACTAAGCAAACAGCTAGAACAGGAACAGAAACACAGAAATGGAGATCACATGGAGGATCAGCAACAGAGGAGTGGGAGGAGAGAGGGGGAAAAGGTACAGAGAATAAGTAACATAGATGGTGGGTAGAAAATAGACAGGGGGAGGGCAAGAATAGTGTGGGAAATGTAGAAGCTAAAGAACTTATGACACATGGACATAAACTATAGGGGGGCAATGTGGGTGGGAGGGGGTGTGCAGGGTGGAGGGGAATGTTGGGGGAGAAATGGGACAACTGTAATAGCATAATCGATAAAATATATTTAAAAAATGAAAGAGGAAAGATTACAACTGATACCACAAAATACAAAGGATTGGAAGAAATTACTATGAAAGACTATATGCCAAGAAATTTGAAAACCTAGGTGAAATGGACAAATTTCTAGAAAAATATAATCTTCCCAAACTGAATGAAGACAAAGCAGAAAGCCTGAACAGACCAATAGCAGCTGATGAAATTGAAGCATTAATCAAAAAACTCCCAACACACAAAAGCCCAGGACCGGATGGTTTCACAGAAGAATTCTACAAAGCATTTAAGGAAGAGCTAACCCCTATCCTTCACAAACTACTCCAAAAAATCCAAGAAGACAGAAGACACTTTTTATGAAGCCAGCATTATCCTAATCCCAAAACAAGATAAAGACATAACAAAGAAAGAAAACCTCAGGCCCATATTGCTGACAAGTAGATGCTAAAATCCTCAACAAAATATTGGCAAACTGCATCCAGCAATACATTGAAAGATCATACGCCAGGACAAAGTGGGATCCATCCCAGGGATAAAAGGATGGTACAATATTCACAAGTCAATAAACATAATATATCCATAAACAAAACAAAGACAAAATCACAGGATATATCCATAGATGCAGAAAAAGCATTTGATATGGTACACTCAACAAAGTAGGAATAGAGGGAGCATTACTCAACCTAATAAAGGCCACATACAAGAGATGTACAGCCAACATCATATTCAGTTGAGGAAAACTAAATGCTTTCCCACTAAGATTAGGAATAAGATAAGGATGTCCCCTTTCACCACTCCTATTCAACATAGTATTGGAACTCCTAGCCACAGCAATCAGACAAGAAAAAGAAATAAAAGGCATCCAAATCGGAAAGGAGGGAGCAAAACTGTCATTGTTTGCAGATGACATGAGAGTGTACATAGAAAATCCTATAGACTCCACCAAAAAACTGCTCAGCCTAATAAATGAATTTGGCAAAACAGCAGATACAAGGTCAATATTCAGAAATCAAAGGCATTTTTGTACACCATCAATGAAATATCAGAAAAAGAAATCAGGAAAACATGCCATTCAATAGGGCAACAAGAAAAATACAGTACCTAGAAATAAATCTAACCAAGGATATAAAAGACCTGTACTCATGAAACTACACAACACTGAAGAAAGAAATTAAGGAAGACACAAACAAATGGAAGTATGTACCATGCTCATGGATTGGAAGAATTAACATTATCAAAATGTCCATACTACCCAAAGCAATTTATAGATCAAATGCAATACCTATTAAAGTACCAACAACATATTTCACAGATATAGAATGAACATTTCAAAAATTTATACAGAACCATAAATGACCCTGAATGCCTGCAGCAATTCTGAGAAAGAAGAACAAAGTAGAGAGATCACAATACCTGATATTAAACTGTATTACAAGGCCACTGTAATCAAAACAGCCTGGTACTGGAATAAGAACAGACCTACATTCCAATGGAATAAAATACATAGCCCAGAAATAAACTCGAATCTCCATGGTCAATTAATATTTGAGAAAGAAGGCAGCATAAAATGGAGTAAAAATAGCCTCCTCAACAAATGTTGGGAGAGTTGGACAGCTACGAGAAAAAAATGAAACTTGATCAAAAATTTACACCATACACAAAAATATATTCAAGGTGGATAAAAGACTTAAATATATGTTGTGACACCATAAAAGTCCTTCAGGAGCGCACAGACAAGAAAATCTCAGATATTCTATGCAGCAATATTTTCACTAATACATCCCCTAGAGCAAGAGACATAATGGAGACAATAAACAAATGAGATCGCAACAAAATAAAATGCTTCTGCACGGCAAAAGAAAACAGCATTAAAATGAAATGAGAACCAACCATATGGGAAAATGTATTTGCCAATGATACCTCAGACAAGGGTTTGATCTCCAAAATACATAAAGCACTCACATGACTCCACTTTACAAATGCAAAAATAAAAAAATAAAAAATGGGCAAAGGACTTCAACAGACACTTATCCAAGGAGGATATACAAAGAAAGGATCCAGAGATATATGAAAAGCTGCTCAGCATCACTAGCCAACAGAGAAATACAAATTAAAACCACAATGAGATACCCCTTAACACTGGTGAGAATCACCATCATCAACAAATCAACAAACAAAAAGTGTCGGAGAGGATGTTGAAAAGGGAACCGTAGTGCACTGTTGGTAGGATTGCAAACTGGTGTAGCAGCTGTGGAAAACAGTATGGAATTTCCTCAGAAAACCAAAAATGGAACTGCCTTTTGACCTGGCAATTCCACTGCTGGGATTATATCCTAAGAACCCTTAAACATCAATCCAAATGAAGCTGTGCACCCTAATGTTCATAGCAGCACAATTTACAACAGCCAAGTGCTATTATAAATCCATTAAAAGTGCTATTAAATCCATTTAAAACTTAATTGTTCTTTTTATTTTAATATTTTTCTGTTAAATAATTTATTCACTGACAACTTTGTCCTCCCTTGTCCCTTCAAACCTTTATATGCATCACAGAAGTAACCAAACTGTTTGCCTGCAATGTGAATTCTAATTAATTATAAAAATGTATACTTTATTGGCACATTATACTTTAAAATTATTGGTATTATTATTTAGTTTCTAAATATGCCACATAAACTTACATTTTAATATCTTAATTGTAACTCTCTAATAAAGACTAGCAAAAACATTATGCTTTATAAAAAATTGGGAGGGTTGTTTATTAACTTCACTATGCAGATGAAGAATCTGAGGCCAGAGAAATTAAATAACCTTTCTAACTTCATATAGCAAATAATAAAATAATTCAAATAGTGAGTGTTATAATTAAACTAAAGTTAAAAAATAATGATGAAGAGAAAGGTTGGACTCTATCCAGATGTTAGCCAGGGAACTTCATATTGCAATAATGTTAAGATGAAAAAGCTTGGAAGACTGTTAATAAAGAGAGGAGGAATGATGTTCACACATAGCGAATACAACTGAGAAGGCCCAGGTACATAAGAGCCTGGCGTGTCCATGCAAAGAAAACGAGGCCTGTGTAACCAGAGTGTTAAGGGGAAAGACAAGAAGAAGAGATAATGTTGGAGAGGAGGGCAGTGTCCAGGGTGCAGTGCCTGGGCCACAGTAAGAAATTTTAATTTCATTATAAATGCAAAGATGTATCAATCCTTCCCATTTTTCTTTTAGTCTCTGTTGTTTAATTCTGCTCTTGATCTTGGCTATTTTCTTCCTTCAACTTGCTCTGGGTTTTGTTGTGTTGTTCTGCAGTTCTTGTAGATGTAGGATTATGTTGTTTATTTGAACGTTTCTATCGTTTTCAGGTAGGCCCATATCACTATGAACTTCCCTCTCAGGACTTCCTTTGCTGTGTCCCATACATTTCAGACTGTTGTGTGTTCATTTCCATTTGTTTCCAGAAATGTTTTGATTTCTTCTCTGATCTCATTATTAACCCATTCATTGTTTAATAGCATGCTATTCAATCTCCATGAGTTTGAGTTCAGAGCAGTACAATTTACAATAGTCAATTGTTGGAAGCAACCTAAGTGCACATCAGTAAGTGAGTAGATAAAAAAACTATGGTACATTTATACAATGGAATACTATGCAGCAGAAAGAAAGAAGGAGCTCCTACCCTTTGCAACAGCATGGATGGAACTGGAGAGCATCATGCTAAGTGAAGTAAGCCAGGCAGTGAAAAACAAAAACCATATTCTCTCACCTATAAGTGGAACCTCATCAAAAACCAAGCAAGCAAGCAAAATAGAACCAGAGACATTGAAATAAAGAACAAACTAATGGTAACCAGAGGGTAAGTGGGGGGAGTGATAATGGGGCAAAATAGGGTAAGAGTCATCAAGAAACATGTATAAAGGACACATGGACAAAGCCAAAGGGGGTAGGATTGAGGGTGGGAAGCAAGGATGTGTGGGGTGGGGGGAGTAGTGGGGGGAGAATGAAGTCAACTGTACTTGAACAACAATAAAAAAATAAGTGCAAAGAGAAGTCACTGAAGGATTTAAACTGAGACCATGTTTTCTGTGCTTTTTACATTTTCTCTTCAGTCTTTTTCAAACTAGTGCACTATATATGATGGATTGTGAATAAAGTTCAGAATTAAATTCACTGTGTTTAAAATAGGGAATAAATAATATATATAAATAAGTAAAATATAGGGAAAGAAATAGGGATACTGTATTCTCTAGTAATAGGTAGAAATAATTTTAGCTGAAATGTATTCTCACAATCATCTTATAAATCATTTTTGACCTATATATGTAAATATCAGATATGAAACCATGTATTTGAATTCTCTAAGTTACTGTGGAGATTAGATTAAATCTGTGCTAACTAAGCAAACCATTGTATTTAGCAGTTACCTGACCTCACTAACCCAGCAAGGAACACTTTTCTTTTTGAGGGCAGAAAGTGCTAGACTTTTTGTTTGTTTGTTTCCTGTTAGATGTTATTTTTCTCATAAAATATCATGGGAAAAGTTGCATAAACTTGGGAAAATTACCCCAAGCTACATATTTTCAATCTCTTTTGTTCAGCAACAAAATTACATGCTACAATCAGTGCTTTCACAGCAAGTCATATGTATAATTATATTATTTGATCCTTCTAATGACTTTAAGACCTCAGGTTATCCATTTACAAATGCTATCTGAATAAGAGCATTAGAACTGAATTAGAGACAAAAAGTCTAACTGCTGTCCCTATATCCACATCCTGAAAGGGAGGGAAAGTATCCAGTATGGGAGTAATGCTTTCTATTTACAGAATGCTTGCACATACAAGAAGTTATGTGATGTGACATTTTATAAACATAGAAAGTAGTTCCCAGAATGGTCAACTGTCTTTTTCAACATCATCCTGCTAACTAGTTAAGAAACAAAAGTCAAGCCTAGGGATTCTTTCCACAATCCTAAGTGTGAGTCCCCAACCACATGCATAAACTACATAGGAATTGAGCCCCATCCTATGAGGGGAGCCTGGGTGCAGCCTGCCAATATTTTAACTAGTACAGTCCCCTGACATTATTTTCTGAAAGCAATGTTAATACCTATTATCCAATAAAAATTTGATATCATACTGCATGGACTGCACTCACATGATCTATCTATCCATCAATGCATGTAAAATATAACATCATTTCCTTCCAAACTAACAAGCATAGGAAGAAATTTTATCATATTATTTCTCAGGCTGACACCAGTTGATCTATGTATTGTATTATTTGTTAATACTAGCAAATACCATAGTATAGTCATGTTCCAATTCAGCATCATTCTCAGTGAAAACTTAAGGAAAATAGTAGTTTGTCATTTCCCCTAAATATTTATTTATGGATATGGATTAGCTTTACATCATCAATGAGTACCAGGGTGTCCAATCTTTTGGCATCTCTGGGCCACACTGGAGGAAGAAGAGTTGCCTTGGGCCACACATTAAATACACAAACACTAATGAAAACTGATGAGCAAAAAAGTAGGCTTTAAGTAAACTTATCATTTTGTATCAGGCCACATTCATAGCCATCCTGGGCCGCATGCAATCCTCAGGTCATGGGTTGGACAACCTTGGACTAAATAGGACATGAATTTAAATGTTTTCTACTATAAAATGAAATAAAAAGAAATAGCATAGTTGCCATAAGATGCATTTCTGAGGGAATAAATTTAAAAAGTTTAAGTTAGCAAGGTCATTCATTACTTGTACTGACCTATCTTTCTGAAATAATCGTAGCCTACTGTCCCAGATGAGCAAATGGTAGGCCTAATATCCTCACCACTCCTCCCCCCATTTTTCACCCTACTCACCAGCACTTCTACCCTGAGTATTTCTGGGGGGAGAAATTATACAAATATAGAAACTGTACTAAGAGATTTGCCTCCAAAAGATGAGATGCACCAATCAGATTGTCTTACAATTTAAACCACTTGATAACAAGGGAACATCTAATCAGTGATAAATACTTGCTTTGAAAGGTTTATAGAATGGAGTCTGGAAGCAATTAGAAGCATCCAAGCCTTTGAATGTTATACAAGAAGATAATTTCAGAGGGTATTAGTTGGGAGACCGATAAGAAAGGGTCTGAAATCCAGGCGTGAGATGCTGGAGACCTCTAGCCTCAAGAGACAAGCAGCTTCTATCCCTCATTTGTTAGGAATCCCTGCCCACATTTAACTCTAAACCTTGGGTAGGTGTGGAACTCTTTAGATGCCTTACAATAAATTTCCTTTTGCATGAGTGAATTTAAATATTTTTGTTACAATTGATAAAAAATATGCTAACTAGAACATGAATAATCCTTCAGCTTCAAGAATCTGGGTGTGTGGGGGTACCCTCAAGTTTCTTTTACATCCATGAACAAAAACATAAAACAAGCAAAGTATTTCAATTTTTTAAAGTAAAATTGCTTCTCAGTTTTAACAGAGAAAAGAGAGATATTGGGAAAGAAATAAGTGGGAGAAGCTCTTTACTATCTATTAAGGTATTATGATTAGAAATTTATTTGCTACTAAAAAATCATGACTATGCCATCTACATGGTTAATTATATAGAAACATGATGCCCTAAAATGTTTACAGAGATGGTGTAAGCTAATCCAGCCACACATTCAATTTATAGTTGGAATGAAAAGTCAGCACTTTGCATATACTAGTTTCCTATGGTAGGCGTCATCCACTGTTAATATTCACGCTGAGCTTAAGAATAAGTAAAAAGAAGCACCTAATCTGAAAGAGTATATTGTTGGTGACAAAAGAATAGTAACAACATGAGCAAGGAAGCTGGGACTGCAAGTTTTGCATTTCAAGAAAATCTCATTTTTTTTAATAAGGCTATTTGTGGTAGAATGGTTGTCTGGGACTTGCTCCAAGGCAGGCATTTACATTTATGCAATTATTGCATAAATTGTGTGCCTTTCCTTAAATGAGGCACTTTTGGTGTTATCAGTTCCACTCTTCAACTTATGAATGAATCATTTTGCCCAACACTGGCCATACTGAAGTTTTCTTACTTGTATTTGTGCAGAATGTGATAAGAATATTTCTGAAAACATTATTTCCTTGTTAAGAAAGTGATTCTGTTAAGAAATGTGCTGACCATCAGCCAATAGTTGTAATTTTTGTTTACTGGGACTTTAATGTTAAGATTATTTTATACACTTCCCAGAGAATCCAAGGTGCTTTTATGGGACATTTTCTATTCTTCAACCCAGGATATATTTATCTCAATTTCTCCATGATTTTAAAGGAATTTAAACAATAGAATAAAATCACAGGAAAGTGGCACTGTTGGTGGGAATGCAGATTGGTGCACCCACTGTGGAAAGCTGTATGGAGATACCTAAAAAAAATTTAAATGGATCTGCTTTTTGACCCATTGACCTCAGTTCTGGGAATATATCCAAAGTAATCCGATATACTAATTTAAAAGAACATAGGCATGCCTATGTTCATTGCAGCATTATGTATAATCGCCAAGATATGGAAGCCACCCAAGTGTCAATCGGTAGATGAGTGGATAAAACAACTATGGGACATTTTCACAATGGAATACTACTCAGCCATAAAAAAGAAGAAGAAGATTTTACCCTTTGTGAGAGCGTAAAAGGGCCTCAAGAACATTATGCTAAGTAAAATACTCAAGTCAGAGAAAGACAAATACCATATGATTTCACTCATATGTTGACTCTAATGAACAAACTGAACTAACAAGGAAAATGGGGACAGGCTCATAGATGGAGAGCAAGATGACAGCTGGGGCAGGGGGAGGGTAGGGAGCAGAGGAACTCAGCAAAAAGGAAAAAGCAGCCATGGACATGGTCAACAGAGTGGTGATTGCCGTGGGGAAGGGATATAAGAGGACTACATGGTAATAGAAAAAATACAAGCGGAAAAATAAAGAAATCTTCAAAAAAAGATACTTCCATACTGTACTTTGATAATCAATATGGATATTTCATGGACTTAAACTATCAATAGCATAATGGATTTTGAACTTATCAAAGGTATAATATTTAATAATGTCATTGCCCCAAAAGAAGCATTTTTTTTTACAATTTGATATAGAAGAATAATTTTCTATGAAATAAATAGCAGTTGCCAAGCTTCATGCCCAGTAACTTAATTGTAAATTCTGGAAGGCCACAGAATTGCCTCAAGGTAACGTATTTATACTGCTTATCTAAAATGAAGGCATGGACATCTGTTACAAAGCATTATGAGGCACATAGCTTTGAAGCAGATACATATTTTTTCCCACTAAAAACTACAATTTTAAAGATGAAGCTTGTAGCCTGAAGAACCTAACCAAGTTAGGTATACATAATTTAAATGCATCTATGTTAAGTGCCTAACTCTCTGGCATGTGAAGTGATCCAATTACCAGGGCCAGAAAAGTGCTTCATTTTCATTTTCTGGGTGATACTTTTAATGGTTGAATATCTGTAGATATTTCTGCATGATTGCCTATGATGGAGTTGCTAATTTCCCATTTAAACTTGCTGAAAGAAGTTAGGTTAATGCTCTGCTATATTAAAATTTATATTATTCCTGAACAGTCATGTTGTATTATGTATGTTAGTGTCTTTTATGATCGCTTTATTTTTGAAGACTGTGGGGAGCAGACTTTGAGTAATAAGAAAATTCTATTTTGCATAATTAAGCAGTTTTTGTTCCCTTTGTCCCTCTCATATTCAACTATAATGATATTTATTTGACCACCTGAACATTTCTTCTGAGAGAGAGAAATCTTAGCATAATGAAGTGTTTTGAAGAAAATAGCATGTGCATAGATGCACAGAAAAAGGCAACAATTTTACTTTCCAAGATAAAGTTTTTGTGGTACCTGAATGTTGCTCCCTATTATTCCTCATTTAGAGCTACTTTTCTCCTTTTGTCAAGTATGAAAAAGAAAGGAAATTTTGCAGATGGGAAAAATCATAAAGATGGACAGTTATTTTTTTTCCCTTAGTTTATTCTAATTCTTTTTTTCCTTCATTGGCATGCTTTTATCAGGGAGAGGGTGGCAAAATTATTATTTTTCTCTTGTTAGAACACCATAAATTTTTAGCTTTGGGACACTTTTAGTTAGAGTGTGTAGTGGAGGCATAATTATTAAGACTTTGAGAGCAAATCCAAGAACTACCTAATTTTCACCTTCTTTATCTTTAACTTCAGGTACAAGAGGTTGACAAACACACCACAGCTCATAGTACTGACATCTTTATCCTTGTATGCCCCTTATTTTATTGTGTTTTCAAATACCTTATATATGCTTTATGTTTACTCAACAATGTCCCCAGTTCCCCACAGGAAGTAACATGAGAAGAAAAATAAAACCTTTGACGTCATAAGCTTCTAAGTGTTCTTAATAGGTGAAGGGGAAAATGAAGGAAGAAAGAAAAAGGGAAATTATTCAGAAAAGGAAAATTAATTATTGATTAAGCTGGTTTCCATTTATGAAAAACAGTTTGATACATGATTGATTATAACATAACACTTAAAATTTTCTACCACATGCAGTCTACCATCATTTTACATTGTTCATTTCAAAGATCTATTAGTCATCCTTGATTTATCTTTCTTTCAGCCCTCACACACAATCCAATAGTAATACCTCAAAACATGCCTCTGCTTCCATTTTACTCTTTCCAGTCTCTATTCTTGGTCTCCTGATCTAAAACACCATCTCTTCTCTTCTCAACTGGACTATGGCAGGAATCTTCCTTCCTATCTCGATGCTTCTACTCTTAACAAGTATATTTCTACCACGTTGGCCTTTTCCTTCCAACCTTGGGTCCTTTGCATTGATTCTCTCCTCTGCCTGGGAAAACCTTTCTGAATTTCACTTATTTTATACCTTAACATCTCTTCATTTTCAGCTCAAATATCACCTCCCTGAAGATTATTTCAATGATCATCCTAACAATGTAGCCCTACCCTAACCCAAGTCATTCTGTATTTTATGACTGGGTTTAAATGTTAAATTGCTAATTGTTATTAAAAAAATCTTATTTGTTTATTTATTTGCTTATTTTATATCTGCCTCCTTTTCTTACTTCCAAATAAAAGGTAAACTCCATGAAATACATGGACATTGCCCTTTTCAGTGCCACCTCCCACAAACTCAGAGCAGTAGTCACCTCACAGGCAATCGATGAATATTTATTAAACAGGTAAAAGCACCAGGTACATTATTATGGAATACACATCCATTTTAAGAGCAGGTATACCATATTATTATTATTCCTGTTTTGTGGGTGAGGAAACTGAGGCTTAGAGAAATTGCCTGAATAATAAGTTGCACATCCAAAATTAAAACCCTCATTTGTTCTGACTCCAAAGCTTTTCATCTTTTTATTGAGTCTTTGTAAATTTGACTTCCTTGGATTTGTACAACAGACCTATGATATAGGGATTACCATATCCATTCTTATAGATTAGAAAGCTTAGACTTAAGATAATCAGTCTGTTCGCCCCAAATTACACAGGTGAAATATAATGAATATTAAATGGAATTTGAATTCCATTTTCTGTGACCTAACCTCATGCTCTTTCCATCCATCATGTCTCCTCACCTCCCAAGTCACAGTACTAAAGTTAAGGTAGTAGAATGCAAGGTTTTAGCAACAAAAGATGTTAAAGGTAAGCACATCATATTTTTCTACAATAGGTGTTAATTTTTTGCCTCCAGTATACAGGGTGTCAGTGATTGAATCTTTAACCTCATTAGCATCTTTTTAAAAGGCAAGTGGTGCTATAATAAACCCTTTAGAGACAGTACATACGTACAGGGCTACAAGTCCAGTCATCTGGTTGTAGTCACACACATTTAGGCTTTGCAATAAAATCAGTTTTGATTATAATTTTGTAGCACACACTATTGCCACTGCTTCCCAAATCCATGCTCTCCTTTTCATCCTGGATAAAGGGGTACATATTTCTGTGTACATAATCACAGTTCTTGTCATGCATCTCATTATGTGTAGCCATAAGACTAAATTTCATACAATGGAATAAGAGATGTAATCAGCACCTCCTATACAAAGAGTGGCACAGGAAAATATTTTTTAATTTTTTTATTTATTAATTTTAGAAAGAAAGAGAGAGCAAAAGAGAGAGAGGAAGAAGAAAGGTTTATTGTTCTATTTATGTATGCATTCATTGGTTGATTCTTTTCTTTTTTTATTGATGTTCAGATACAGTTGTCTTCATTTTCCCACCACCATTTTCCCCTGCATTACACACGCGAACCTCTCACCCTTAATCCTACTCCCCATTTGTCTTTGTCTGTGAATCCTTTACACACATTCATTTACAAAGCTTTCCATTCTTTCCCATGTTATTTGCCTACACCCTCCCCTCTGGTTACTGTCAGTTTATTCTTAATTTCAATGTCTCTGGTTATATTATGCTTGCTTGTTTTGTTAATTAAGTCCTACTTATAGGTGAGATCATATGGTATTTGCCTTTCCCCTCTTGGCTTACTTCACTTAGCATAATGCTCTCCAGTTCTATCCATGTTGTCACGGAGGTTAGGAGGGCCTTCTTTCTTTCTTTTTTTTAAATGTATTTTTTAAATTATTTTATTGCTGTTCAAGTACAGTTGTCTGCGTTTACTCTTCACCACTCCCCCCAACCCTAGCCATCCCTACCTCCTTCCCCTGCTTCCCCCTCCCCTTGGTTTTGTCCATGTGACCTTTGTAGTTGTTCCTGAAAACCCTTCTCCTCTTCCCTCCCCCCATTATCCCCTCTCACCTCCCTTCTGGTTACTGTCAAATGGTTTCAATGTCTCTGGTTATATTTTGCTTGCTTGTTTGTTTTGTTGACTAGATTCCACTTGTAGGTGAGATCATATGGTATTTGTCCCTCTCTGCCTGGCTTATTTCACTTAGCATAATGCTCTCCAGTTCCATCCATGCTGTTGCAAAGGTTAGGAGCTCTTTCTTACTTTCTGCTGTGTAGTATTCCATTGTGTAAATGTACCATAGTTTTTTGATCTGTTCATTTACTGATGGGCACTTAGGTTGCTTCCAGCACTTGGCTATTATAAATTGTGCTGCTATGAACATTGGGGTGCATAGGTTCTTTTGGATTGGTGTTTCAGGGTTCTTAGGATATAATGCTAGCAGTGGAATTGCTGGGTCAAAAGCAGTTCCATTTTTAGTTTTCTGAGAAAATTCCATACTGTTTTCCATAGTGGCTACATCAGTCTGCATTCCCACCAACAGTGTACTAGGGTTACCTTTTCTCCACATCCTGCCAAACAATTGTTGTTTGTTGATTTGTTTATGGTGGCCATCGTCACCGGTGTGAAGTGTTATCTTATTGTGATTTTAATTTGCATCTCTCTGATGCCTAGTGATGCTGAGCATCTTTTCATATGTCTCTGAGCCCTCTGCATGTTCTCCTTGGATAAGTGTCTGTTCAGGTCTTTTGTCCATTTTTAATTGGGTTGTTTGCCTTCTTGGAGTGGAGTCGTGTAAGTTCTTTATATATTTTGGAAATCAAACCTTTTTCTGAGGTATCATTGGCAAATATGTTTTCCCATATAGTTGGTTCTCCTTTCATTTTAATGTTGTTTTCTCTAGCCATGCAGAAGCTTTTTAATTTGATAAGATCCCACTTGTTTATTCTTTCCCTTATGCCCCTTGCTCTAGGGGACATATTGGTGAAAATGTTGCTGCATGGAATATCTGTGATTTTCCTGCCTATGTTGTTCTCTAGGACTTTTATGGTGTCACAACTTACATTTAAGTCTTTTATTCATCTTGAATTTACTTATGTGAATGATGTAAATTGGTGATCAAATTTCATTTTTTACCTTGTAGCTATACAGCTCTCTCAACACCATTTGCTGAAGAGGTTATTTTTACTCCATTTTATGATTCTGCCCCCTTTGTCAAATGTTAATTGACCATAGAGACTTGAGTTTATTTCTGAGCTCTCTATTCTGTTCCATTGTTCAATGTATCTGTTCTTATGCCAGTACCAGGCTGTTTTGATTACAGTGGCTTTGTAATACACTTTAATATCAGATATTGTTATGTTCTTCTTTCTCAAAATCACTGCAGCTATTCGGAGTCATTTATAGTTCCATATAAATTTTTGAAATGTTCATTCTATATCTGTGAAATATGTCATTGGTACTTTAATAAGTATTGCATTGAATCTATAAATTGCTTCGGATAGTATGGACATTTTAATGATGTTAATTCTTCCAATCCATGAGCATGGTACACACTTCCATTTGTTTGTGTCTTCCTTAATTTCTCTCTTCAGTGTTGTGTAGTTTTCTGAGTACAGGTCTTTTACATTCTTGGTTAGGTTTATTCCTAGGTATTTTCTTTTTCTTGTTGCCATATCAAATAACATTTTTTCCTGATTTCATTTTCTGATATTTCATTGATGGTGTACAAAAATGTCTTTGGTTTCTGAATACTGACTATGTATCCCATTGCTTTACCAGATTCGCTTATCAAGTTGAGTAATTTTTTGGTGGAGTTTATAGGATTTTCTGTGTAAACTATCATGTCATCTGCAAATAATGACAGTTTTGTTTCTTCCTTTCCAATGTGGATGCCTTTTATTTCTTTTTCTTGCCTGATTGCTGTGGCTCGGACTTCCACTACTATGTTGAATAGAAGTGGTGAGCATCGACAACCTTGTCTTATTCCTGATCTTAGTGGGAAACCTTTTAGTTTTTGCCCATTGAATATGATGTTGGCTGTAGGTCTTTTGTATATGGCCTTTATTATGTGGAGGAATGTTCCCTGTATTCTTACTTTGCTGACTATTTTTATCATAAATGGGTGCTATAACTTATCAAATGCCTTTTCAACCTATTGATATGATCATGTGATTTTTGTCTTTCCTTTTGTTTGTGTGATGTATTATTTTTATTGATTTGTGAATGTTGTACCATCTTTACATCACTGGGGTGAGTCACACTTGATCATGTTGTATGATCTTTTTAATGTATTGCTGGATGCCACTTACCAATATTTTGTTGAGGATTTTAGTATCTATGTTCATCAGCTATATTGCCCTGAAGTTTTCTTTCTTTGTATGGCTTTATCTGGTTTTGGAATTAGGATGATGCTGACTTCATATAAAGAGTTTGACAGTCTTCCATCTTCTTGGATTTTTTGGAGTAGTCTGGTAAAAACAGTGTTTAGCTCTTCCTTAAATGTTTTGTAGAATTCTCCTGTGAAACCATCAGATCCAGGGCTTTTGTGTGTTGGGTGTTTTTTGATTAATGCTTCAATTTCATCAGCTGCTATTGGCCTGTTTAGGCTTTCTGCTTCGTCTTCATTCAGTTTGGGAAGATTATATTTTTCTAGAAATTTGACCATTTCACCTAGGTTTTCAAATTTCTTGGCATATAGTTCTTCATAGTAATTTCTTACAGTTTGTTGTATTTTGTGGTATCAGTTATAATCTCTCCTTTTCCATTTCTGATTGTGTTTATTTGGGTCCTCTTTCTTTTTTTCTTGCTGAGCGCTTCAAGACTTGTCAATTTTGTTTATCTTTTCAAAGAACAAGCTCCTGATTTATTGATCTTTAGAATTGTGCTTTTAGTCTTCATGTTGTTTAATTCTGCTCTGATCTTGGTTATTTCCTTCCTTCTACTTGCTCTGGGCTGTTTTTGTTGTTGTTCCTCCAGTTCTTGTAGGTGTAGGGTTAGGCTGTTTATTAGAAATGTTTCTTTTTTTTTTTTAAGGTAGGATTGTATTGCTATGATCTTCCTACTCAGGATTGCCTTAGCTATGTCCCATAAGTTTTGGGTTGTTGTGAATTCATTTTCACTTGTTTCAGAAACATTTTGATTTCTTTCTTGATCTCATTCTTGATCCATTCATTGTTTAATAGCATGCTATTCAATCTCCATGAGTTTGAGTGTTTTTGAGTTTTTTCCTCAAGTTGGCTTCTACTTTTAGTCCCTTGTGGTCAAAAAAAAAAAAAATGCTTGGTATGATTTCAATTTTCTTGAATTTGATGAGGCTTGTTTTGTGTCCTATCATGTGGTCTATCTTTGAAACTCTTCCATGTGCATTTGAAAAGAGTGTGTAATTTGCTTCTTTGGGATGAAAGGCTATGTATATATTGGTTAAGTCTATTTGATCTAGAACATGTTCAATTCCCCAATATCTTTGCTGATATTTTGTTTGGAAGATTTTTCCTTTTTTGACAGTGGGTGTTGAAATCCCCTACTACAATTTTGTTGCTCTCAATATCTTTCTTAAAGTCCTCCAAGATTTTCCTTATGTATTTGGGTGTTCCTATGTTGGGTACATATATGTTTATACTGTTTATATCTTCTTGTTGCATTCTTCCTTTGAATATTATGAAGTGTCTTTCTGGGTCTCTATTTATGGTTTTTGTTTAAAAATCTATTTTGTCTGATATAAGTATTGCTACCCCAGCTTTTTTTCCCTGTTTGTTTGCTCAGAATATTTTTTCCAGCCCTTCACTTTTAGTCTGTGAACATCTTTTCTTCTGAAGTGGATCTTTTGGAGGCAGTATATGTATTGGTCATGATTTGTTATCCATTCAGCTAACCTGTGTCTTTGTTTGGAGCATTTAATCCACTTACATTTAAGGTTATTATTGATAGGTACTTATTCATTGCCATTTTACCTCCTTTGTTCCTTTTTCTCTCGCTGCTTTTCTTCCTCTTCTTAAAGCAGTCCCTTTAACATATCTTGCATTGTTGATTTGGTGAAGGTATATTCTTTCAGCCTCCTTTTGTCCATGAAGCTGCTTACATTTTAATTGAGAGCCTTGCTGTATAGAGTAGTCTTGGTTGCAGGCCTTTGTTTTTCATTACTTGAAATATTCCTTGCCATTCCCTTCTAGCTTGGAGTGTTTCCATTGAGAAGTCAGCTGATAGTCTTATTGGGGCTTCCTTGTATGTTACTTCCTGTTTCTCCCTTGCTGCCTTTAAAATTCACTCTTTGTTTTGGAACTTAGCCATTTTAATTATGATGAGTCCTGCAGTGAGCCTCTTGGGCTTCCTCTTGATTGGGACCCTCTCTGCTTCCTGGATTTGTGTAGCTTTTTCTCTTATTAAATTAGAGAAGTTTTCCATCATTACTTTTTCAAACAGGTTTTCCATTCCTTGCTCCTCTTCTCCTTCTGGTACCCCTATTATATGGATATTATTACATTTCACATTGTCTGCATTTCCCTTAACCTCTCTTCTTTCTTTTTTTAGCCTTTCTCCTTTTTTTTTTTTTTTTTTTTTTTTTTTTTTTTTTTTTTTTTTTTTTTTTTTTTTTTTTTTTTTTTTTTTTTTTTTTTTTGCTCTTTCTGGGAGTTTTTTTCTGTGTTGTCCTCTAGCTCACTGATTCCATCTTCTGCTTCATCAAGCCTGCTTTTGATTCCTTCTACTGTGTTCTTTAATTCAGAAATTGTGTTCTTCATTTCTTCTTGGCCCTTGTTGATTGTTTCCATGTGCTTTCTTATGCTGATATAATTTGCAGTAAGTTCCTCATAGTTTCCCTATAGTTTTGTTAATTTGCAATGAGTTCATTGAGCTTCCTTATAACCATCATTTTCAACTCAGTGTCTGATAGTTAACTTGTCTTTATTTCATTTAGCATTCTTTCTGAGGATTCCTTCTTTCCTTTTGGTTTGGGGTTGTTTCTTTGTTTTCCCATTGTCTGTGGGACCCTTGTTTGCTTACATTTCTTAAATCAGTCTGTTTTGACTTTCTGACTTTGTGGTGTGAACTTCTATGGTGGGTGGCCTGTTTGATTCAGTGGTGCAGTCTCCTTGATCACCTGAACTTCATGTTCTTGGGATGTCCTCTGTGTCTTTTATGCTGCTTTTCTGGATGTGATTGGGTTTTTATTGTTTATGGGTCATTCTGTTGTGGATTCTTCCCTGCTACCGGTTGACTGAGGGTACTCTGCCCACCACGTCTTCTGTGCTGCTTGCAGGTGCTTATCTGAACAAAACCACAGAGCCCAAGAAACAAACCTACACATGCAAATACAACTGCCCCCCAAATCCCACTATCAGTAGTAAATGAACCAGTATTAATAATGGTATGATGAGATAAGACTATTATAAGAAAGAAGAGTGGCTATGAGATGACCTACTGAAAGGCAAATGATTTTGAGAGGGTAGAAGGAAGAGCACTAATAACAGTTGGGAGTTGTAGCAATGGAAAGAGAGAAGGTAAAGCTTACTTCATGAGTAAAAAAGGGAATGAAGAGTGAGTTATGTAGTATGAGAAGGGAAGTGTATAATATTAGGTTTAAAAAGAAATTAAAATTAATATAAAATAAAATAAAGTGATAGAGAGAATGAAAAAGGAAGGAAAAATATTAAATAATTAATAAAAATATAGGAGCCAAATTGTAGAGAAAGATCCCCCAAACTATTATCAACAACAAATGAGCTAAAATTAATGTAGGTGATATGAGGATAAGAGGTAAAAAGAAACAATGAAAAGTCTAAGAGGTGTTTAGAGGAATGGAAAGTGATTTTGAAATGATAGAGGGAGAGGGAATACTAAGTGAGGAGCAAAAACCAGAATAAGTGAGGGAAAAATTAAAATTTGGGATGTAAAGGAAAAGAAAAGGGGGGGATAAAGAAAACTAAAAGGGCAGGATGAAAGATAAATAGAAGAAAGGCAAAAAAGAAAAAAAACAGGCTAAGATGGCAAAATTTAAATTTGAGACAAAAAAGAGTAAGAGTGGGGTTCAGGAAATTTTGTTATTTGAAATACAGAATTAGTGAAGCTCTAGACATAACCTTGAAAAAACAATGCGACAAAAACTATCCTACCCACAATCAACTAGAAAAATTTGTTAAAGGTGTGGAGAAAACACAGGTATTTTAACAGCTGGGCAAAAGGCTGTGAAATGACCCTTGACAAGAAAATTCATTTTGAGTGACTGGATGGGGGAGAAATGGTAAGAGAGTGGAATTGGAAACAAGTTGTAGCTAGAGAGAAAACCAAATTTGTCATGAAAATATTGTAAGGAAAGAGGAAGGTAAAATGGACCAAAAGAAGGGAGGGGCAAAATATGTGAACTGAAATACACTATAGTATAAAATCTAGTGACTTATCATATACAAACTCGCTGAACAAGAAATGAATGTTATGAAGCTATGCAGGAAAGAAAATATGACAATTCATGAAGAAGACTACAGTGGCTTTTATCTCAGTAGTCTCTTGTATTTACCACTGTTTTTTTTCTTTCTGGATCTGCCTCTAGCAATGTCACATATTGACCCTGTCTGACCTTAGGCAGCCTGTTTGATACTTCCAGTGATCTGCTGTCACAGGCTGTCTCTTTCAGTCGTTAATCTGGTCACTCTGCAGTCAGCAGTCAGGTTTAATCTAGTCTCTCTGCACTCAGCAGTCAGGCCTAAGCACCAAAGGGCCTGGGCAGAGTTTCTTCTGGGGGTGGGGCTATTGTCTCACCTCAGGCCACTGATACTGGGAGGTCTGCTGGAGCACAAAGGCTGCTGACCTCTGGGGGGGATGATGACTCACTGGGATCCAAGCAGTTACTTTCTCAGTTCTCTCCCCAAGGTTTCCATCCCTGTCTTTCCTCAAGTGTCTCCAGATCCCTCTGCCCCCGCCTTTGCTAGAGTCCAAGGTAAGTGGCTGCAAATGAAAATTTGTGTGTTGGCCCTTTAAAAGGCCCTTATGTCTCCAGTCATGTCTCTGTCAGAAAGCAACCTTGCCTCTTTTCACTGTGGGTTTTTATCTGTGTACTTTTGGGGTTCTGGTGTTCTGGGCTGGAAACCCTAGCTTAGGGTTTAGACCCCAATCTTCTCTGGGGCATCAAACCAGCCACTTAATTATCCCTCCAGTGCTGCCACCTGTGGGTGCCCAGCCAGCCTTCTCGAGTCTCTACCACACAGGTGGCAAACACAAGTCCCGTGGGCCGAATCCAGCCCTCCACCTTGTTTTATCCAGCCCGGTACCTTGTTTCTACCCAGCAGCAGTGCCAAGCTCCTTGCCCCTAGTTAAGGAGTAGTTACAGTCCTAAAATTACATTCAGCCCTTTGAAGGTAACTGCAAGGCTGATGTGGCCCCTGGTGACACGGGTTTGACACCCCTACTCTACCACACTCCTTACCAGACAGGTTGTGATGAGACTGGTTCCTCTGTCTGTCTGAAGTTATATGCTTCTCTCTGCTTATTGCTGAGTTGTTTGTTCCAGGTGGTTTCTCCATAATCAAGTTGTAATTTCAGGTTGGTCCTGGAATGAGGTCAGTGTGATTTCCATTCACTCCCCCACCATCTTCCCTCTATTCATTGGTTGATTCTTGTATGTGCCTTGACCAGGGATAAAACCAGAACATCGGTGTGTTCAGGATGATGCTCTAATCAGGATACCTAGCCACAGCCCTAGTAAAATCTTTTATGAAGTTTTCTCAGAGTTTGTTCTCCTCCTGGTTGGTTGGTTGGTTGGTTGAATTGGAGATCACCCCAAGGCCACCTTGAAAGTATCTCCAAGTCTGTGTTCCTGAAAAAAAATGGGTGGAGTAGGACAACCTACTAACCCATTCCCAAAATAGTATTGTTAGTTGAGGGAAAGATGGTTCACTGGGGTCTGTTCTGGTATACTTTCTACAATGAAGTAGCTTATATAAAATTGCTAAACAGGGAAATTATTTAGAGTCATGAATAGGTGATGTGACTCTATATGTAATGTTCTGTAGCATATTAATAGCTTTTGCTTTGAAGTAACAGCTGCAGATCACTAACTCTACCAGTAGGGCTGAACACAGCGAACCATAGAGCAATTTACAATTGTAACTTCCCACTCACTCCATGATTGTTCTGAGTTTGGATGGTCTTCCCTGGTCTTCATCTCCATAACGCTGAAGCTCAATTATTCCTTGTACTCTTCCACCATACTTGTTATCCTACTTTTAAAAAAGTAGCTTCCAAGTATTTTCTAACTTATTAGGAATTTAACATGTCTTTTTTTAAAGACACTTACTTTTTTAAAACAGTTTTAGATTCATAGCAAAAGGGAGTGGAAAGCACAGAGATTTCCCATATACCACTCACAACCACCTCAGACAGCTTCCCAGGTGGTATTAATGTGTAATTTATTATTACACATTAATAATTTATGTGTAATAATTTACTTTTATAAAAAGTACACATTAATATTAA
This sequence comes from Anoura caudifer, assembly GCA_004027475.1. Taxonomy (NCBI): domain Eukaryota; kingdom Metazoa; phylum Chordata; class Mammalia; order Chiroptera; family Phyllostomidae; genus Anoura; species Anoura caudifer. Next base: position 9,125 of record PVKU01013287.1, on the reverse strand, counting down.
TGTGTAATAATTAATGATTCATTGCCGTTAATGAATCCACAATGACAAATCATTCATTCAAAGTCCATAGTTCATATAAAAGTTCACTCTTGGGTTTATTCTATGGTTTTTGACAAATACATAATGACATGTGTCCACCATTATAGTATCATACAAAAAGAGTTTCACTGCCCCAAAAATCCATCTCTCCTTCCTTCCTAATCTCTGGTAACTACTGATATTTATACTGTCTTCACAGTTTTGACTTTTCATGATGTCATATGCAAACAGTCCCTGAATTACATGGTTTGACTTCTGATATTTCAACTTTATGATAGTGTGAAAGTGATATGCATTTAGTAGAAATCATAAGTTTTGAAGCATCTTCTCCAACTCTCCTTTTCTCAGAAGTCCTGTTATTTTAAATGTTCAATTTTATAGGATTTTTTATAAAGTAATGGGTACATTGAGTTTTTGTAGGAGTACCCTAATTGAGTCAGAGCCATTACAAATTTTGTAATCTCAACATTACAAGAGTTAGTCTATTCTAGTTTATACAGACCTTTAGCTAAAATTACTTCTACCCATAGAGTAGGGCATTTTGAAGCAGTACTATTAGAAGCAGTGTAGAAAAATAGTTGTGTGACCTTGAGAAAGTCTCTAAATCTAATTGTCTTACATATCAAAGAGATGCAATAGGCATCTGAGAACCTTCAACAAAATGAACTATGCAAAGGACATGGTTCAATACTGGCTTATAGTAGTCACTCAGACATTTCAATTGCAATTTTTATTATTGGCTTTGATGTCAAACATACCATAGTTCTGCCACTTACTATCTGAACAAACTTAGGAATGCTATTTAAATTTTTACAGCATCAGTGAAAAGGAATTAATACCTTAACTCATTGTTCCTGGGAGAAGTAAATGAGGCAATGTATGCAAAACTAGTAACACATGCTGGATTATATTTAAGTAGAAAGAATAATATTCAAACACTTTCCCAGGAACAGCAACCACATTTTTAAAAAAGAAAATGGTTTTTAGTGCTTTTCAAGTAATATCTTGAAGGTGGTTACTATTCTTGCATTCATATAAGAATGGTTCCAGGGGATGAGTAAAACAAAAACATAACTGTAATCCATAGCAGATGAGCTAAGCTTAATTTAAGAAAAAGTAAATTTTCCAGCTGCAGTGCCTTATTGTAATTTACCCAGGGACATGTTCATAGCACGAAACTCTGTGTTGGCAACCAGTTTATTAAAATTCTTCCTGGATTTTTTTTGTACTCAATTTAAATAAGGGAGATAAGACAAATAACATGCATCAAAATAAATTTCAAAATTTGAGGGGTAAGCAATACAAAATAAAGAAATTTAAAGAAATAATATATGAATAATAATTAGTTACTGGTCTGCAAAAAGACTTTGTGATCATAATATTACAGAAAGAAAACATAAAAAGAAAGTTTAACAAATATGACTTCCTAAAAGAATTTTTGTCAAAATATTTAACTCCTCTATGCATCCACCTAAAAGACAAACAACTAATTGAGAAAAATTGAGTAGCATATATATCAAAGGATTAATAATATTAATGCTTTTATTCTATTACAATCTTCTCTATAAGAAAAAGAGAAACATTTAAATAGAAAAATGGTTGATGGACTGTGTTTGTGTCCTCCTACAATATCTGATCTCATTTGTTGACATCGCAAGACTCACAAGATGGTATTAGGAGGTGGGGCCTTTGGGAGGTGATTGGAAGAACCTCATGGATGGCATTAATGCCCTTATTAAAGAAACCCTAGGTTACTCTCTCACCCCTTCTGCCACATGCAGATACATTGAGAAAATAGCTCATTGTGATAGATTGTCCTCAGATAATCTATCAGTGTCTTGAACTTAGACTCCCAGCCTCCAGAACTGTGAGAAATAAATTTCTGTTGTTTATTAGCCCCCCAGTCTATGGTATTTCTTATTATAGAAGCCAGACTAATTAAGACATAGGGATAAATGTCAAATTCAGATAATTCATTTAAAAAATATTTATTAAGCAACTAGTATATGCTAGTTTTAAGTGGTGGGAATTAATATGAGAGTGCTTAAGACAGTAACAGTCCTTTATTTCAGAAAGCTTCTGTTCTATTGAGATGACAGTAAAATAAATAAATAAACTGAAGATAATTACATAAATAAACAACATAATTTCACTTGGTAAACAAATGCTATAGAAAAGAAGAGGATGTGGCTATAATGGGGAAAAGGATATTTTTGGATGAGGGACATATGGAAAGCTTCTCTGAGGAGATAACATTTGGACAGAACAGAATGAAATGTGAGAGTGAGTCTTGCAAAGATTTGGAGACAGGGATAAATTGTAGGTTCAGAAAACCAATAGCATAGTGAAGATATCTGAGATGGAAATAAACTTAGAGTAATCAAAGAACAGCAAGATCTAAATAGCTGGAGCAGAGTAATAAGAAAGGTGGTTAGAAAGGAAGACGATCCAGATAGATCATGTGAGACAACTGAAGCAATAACTATACTTTCAATATAACCTCACTAATAATAACATACATGTAGAGTAAAAATATGAGAAAAGAGTTTACCTCTTGAACTGGCAAGGATTTAATGATTGTTTATATTGTTGGAGAGACAGTGAGTGCTAGATATTCTCAAATCTCCTGTAGGAATGAAAAGATGTACTTCTTCACCAGAGAGCAATTTGACAGCTGTATCAAGAAGCTTAATATGCATTTATGATATTTGACCAGTTAATATATGTTGGTAGAATTCTAGAAATATATGCTGATGAAATTATTGAACATATATGTGCACACAGATTCTCATATGTTGTTTAAATTAATGCAATATTGGAAATAAACTAATGTACAGCTATAAGAGATCATTGCATGGTACAAAGATAATATGGAATATTATCCAGAAATGAAATAATATTTTTAAAAACTACTTAATAAGACACAAAATACTTAGAATAATATGTGGAATGGAAGGTAATTAAAAAAATAAATGGACCCAATATAATTAAAAAAAAAAAAAAAGAAGTGAGCAAGAACATGGTAATGCAAGCAGTAATTAGGGATCATGTGAGTTTTATTTTTCTTTTACATGATCTGTGTTTTCCCAATTTTGTGCAATTGCAATATGTTACTTTTATAGTCAGAAAAAATCAAACATTATTATGAAAATAAAGTTTCCATTCAATAACTTTTTATTTATTATAAAAGTGGTCTATGATGGGTTGTCCTGGTAGTGAGTTATACGTACAGCTTGTTGGCTGTAGAAAGAACAAAGGCAAGAAAAATGCAAGCTACTCTAGGTGTATTTTTGAAAAGAATCATCACAGGATAATGGGATCTTAGATGCCAAGGGACTATGGAGGTCACTTAGTCAAAACACTTTGTTTTAAAGAAAAGGAAACTGAGACTCAAGAAAGATAAGTGATCTGCCAAGAACTTGACAATGAGCTAATGGCAGAAATTAGACTAAAAACCTCTATCTCTTGCTTCTAAGTCTGTTTTCCTGTATCTCAGAATACGTCCTGAAACCTAACAGCAGTATTACCAAAGTTTCAGAAGAAGAAACCTATGGCTAGGGGATACCTCTACTGTGTTGGAAGAAATCTATCTTTAATGAGGTAGAGATGAAGATGACAAAAAGACCTTCAATTGACAATGTGACAATTTGTGGACAGAACTAAGTGCAAAGAAGAAAGAAAATCATTGAGAGTCATGATACAGTGAACAGGCTAATAACATTGTAGAGCAGTGATTTTCAAGCTTTTTTATGTCATGATACACATAAACTAATTACTAAAATTCTGTAGCATACCAAAAAACATATTTGTTGCCAATCTGACAAAATATATAAGAATAATTTTGATTCATTCACACCAGGTGGTTATTGTTGTGTTAGCTGTCATTTTTTTTACTTTATTTTTATTGTTTACAGTATTAAAGATGTCCTCAGTCTCCCCTCCTTTGCCCACCTACCCCTGTTCTCACTCCCCGCTTCCCGCTGGCCATCACCACACTGTTGTCTGTATATATGGGTTATGCATATAATTCCTTCACTTTCTTTCATCCAGCTCCCATCCTCCCCCACCCCCTCACAGCTGTCATTCTATTTCATGAATCTATGCCTCTGCTTCTTTTTTGTCTGTCAGTTTATTCTGTTCATTAGATTCCACATATAAGTGAGATCATATGGTATTTGTCTTTCTCTGACTGCTTATTTCACTTAGAATAATTTATTTGACAGGCTAAGGGAAAAGAGGTCAGTGACCCTGACTAAATAATCAGATATTGCATCTTTTAAAAATTCTTGCTGGCACATGAGTTGAAAGTCACTGCTTTAGTGTATCCATTTTTATTAGAAAGAGTTCAGTCGGGAAGATAACTGGAGCAGCGAAACTAGATACTATCCTGTTCATTCTTTTAAAAAAGAAGACCAAGTGATCTAGAACCAAGAGGGAAGGGTCAGATAAAGTGCCTAGAGATGGTAAGTTTGGGAAAGTATATCCCTAAGGACACTGTGTCTCTCTTTTCCTTATAGTTTTATACACTGAAATTCCCTATATAATAAAATGCCATTCTTGTATCTTAAGAATCTATATTGATAGTCCACCATAGTTATTTCTGCCATCATATGCTTCAAAGATATTATCCTCATTCTTGAAATGCTAGCATCTGAATGGTGTAACATATATAATTATAATGCAAGACTGGTAGTACAATTTAGCAATTCCAGTAATAATGCTGAATTTTGAAATAGCACAGCAAAGAAAGAGAAGTTACCGTATGACAGATCTATATATAATTCTAATTCATCACTTATTAACATTGGGTAAATGAGCTTCTGATACTTTATCAATTCTACCTAATAGAACTGAAAGGATAAAATGAGGCAATGTATGTAAAACACAGGGAACAGTATTTGGAATATAAGGGGCACAAGATAATTAATTGTTAGAGGCCTTTTCCATCTTCCTTATGCTTTAATGTGTACACTACTGTCTTCCCTTCATCCTTTTTATTCTTTCTAAATGTGACTAGAGTTTTCTGAACTGGGAACCCACTTTACGATCTTCGGTGATACTCCTGCAGATCTGTACATCTCATGGACACTCAGTGCTTCTTGGCCAACTCTTTAATAATGGAGATCTTCCACAACACTAAAGATGAAGGTAAAAACTTGCTCTGACAAGTGAGCAACTGAAATTGCCTGTTGAGCACTGAGATAAATATCCACAAACCTAATATATGGTTTTGTAGCTGCTGCATATGTATCAGAATGTGTGTGTGTGTATGTGTGTGTGTGTGTGTGTGTGTGTGTGTGTTGCTTATGTGGAGGAAGGAAGGTACTTTCTGACATGCAAAATCATTGAATCAATAGAATAATGAGCAATGTAATGATGGATTTTAATGCACTTGTTGTCTATGTGCCTTAGAGGCACAGACAAACCCACAGGAGGACTTGTAAATTTCAATTTTCAATTCCTTCCCACTGAGCAGGAAGTGAAATAGAAAAATAATTGTCGATTTGAGCTTTCTACTATATTTGGTGTAAAGGATATTAACTTTGAAAGTAAAACAATTCATTTATTCTCCATATGGCTATAATCTAATCCTGTTTTGGATGAAAATATCATGAGTGTGGGATCCACAAACTAGTGAGTCTATCTCCATATTCACAACCTACATCTGCATGCTTACATATAACTCTTTTGACTATCCCTAGGAATCAGTTTCCCAATTTTAATATTTTTTAACCTTAGTATATATGTATAAGAATCACCTGCAGAGATTTCTGAACAATACAAATACCAGGTCTGCCATGAATTCTAATTCAAGAGTGTGAATGTTTTAATGAACATCTCAGGCATTTCTGGGGTGGATGGTCATCCCTCATACATTCCAAGAAACTGCTGCCTTGGTCTTTCTTGTTACTTCCTTCTAGTGGGGCCTTCTGCTAGTTCATAATCCTTCCCTCTATTGTTTTCCACTGAGAAATAATTTTTTCCTTAATTTTTAGCAATCTTCACTGTTATTTTCCTTTTCTAATTTATACAGTTAATGTGAAACATCTTCACTTGGCTTCTGGAACACACATTTGCCTGCTTTTTCTCTCACATTTTTGGCCAGTTTTTCTCAGTAGCCTTACTTATCTTGCCAATCTCTCAATGATGATATTCTCAAGGCTCAGTCCTTGGATTTTTCTGTTCGTTTTCTAAATCACTCTGTAAGCAATCTTATTCATCTCATGGCTTGCATATCCAACTGTCTATTTAACATCTCCACTTGGATGTTTAAAAAGGATTTCAAGTTTGTCACGCTCAGAACTGTGGTCCTGATATCCCCTCAAACCCAATTCTCCTTCAGTCTCCTCCTGTTTTCCAGTTGCCAAAATTTTATCTTATACCCTGCATCCAATCCACTTACAAATGCCTTGAGTGCTACTTAAAAATGAATTTATAATTTGAACACTTCTTACTATTCCCAACTCTCCCATTCTAGTCTAGTTACCACCATTTTTCTCCTGCATGAATCAAAGCTTTCTCACTGATCTACCTCCCTTTCTGAAATGTTCTTACTACAACAGCTGGAATCCTTCTTAAAATACAAGTCAGAGCATGTTATTCCTCAAAACCCAAAGACTACTCATCTCATTCAGAGTTAAAGCCAAAGTATGTACTATGCTCTCAAGACCCACAATAATCTGGCCACAAGGCCACTACTTTCTTCCAATTGCCCCCTTATTCCTCTACTTGAGCTGTGATGGCCTCCTCACAGTTCCTGGAACATGTTGTCCTGTTCTCACCACAGGGTACTTGCAACTACTATTTCTTCTCTGGGATGTGCTTCACTGAGATACATGCATGGCTTGCTCTCTTACTTCTTTTTGGGTTTTTTTTTTTTTTTTTTTTTTTTTTTTTTTTTTTTTTTTTTTTTTTTTTTTTTTTTTTTTTTTTTTTTTTTTTTTTTTTTTTTTTTTTTTTTTTTTGGTTTAAAAGTAACTTTCTCAGAGAAACCTTTCCTGAACTTTCAGCACTTCCCTCCCTCTCTTAACTATTGGCAGTCCGTAATCACACTCCCTGCTTCTACCCTTAGCTCTTATTCTATCCTGACAGAATTTTTGCCTGTATCATCCATATTTGAATGCTAGTTCTTAGAGTGTGTTGTTTATTACTATATTCCTGCCACCTAGAACGGTGCCAGACAGTAGCACACATTCAATAAATGCTGCATGCAAATGTTTAATTCCTGAGGCCCTGTAATCCATTCAATTTACTTCTAATATTTTCTCCACTTCTATCCTTCATATTTATTTTCCAATCTCTTTTCCCACAAATAAACATGTACCAATACCTTTATGTGACCTAAAATGTACACTTTTCTATTTAATAATTGTTTGACTGTTAACTTGTTTTGCTATTAAAACGATAGTTTTCACTTTTATATCACCTTCCACATGATGAGCACTAATGTAATCAACTTTTAATATAATGCTGTTTCCTCACTTTTCAGATAAGGGAAGGATTCTTTGAGTGAGTAGCCAAATTTTTTCTCTTAGACCCTGCATCCAATCCACTTACAAATTCCTTGAGTGCTACTTAAGAATGTATTTATAATTTGAACACTTCTTACTATTCCCAACTCTCCCACTCTAGTCTAGTTACCACCATTTCTCACAGCAGTTTTGGTCACATTTAGTGATCACTCTTTTATCCTTCTCCATCTGTCCCCTTAATGGGCTTTATTTTCCCATTAAGCACTCTCTACCCACTCATACCAATGCCTCATCATACTGCCCCTCATGCAGTTGTCTGATGTTTGAAGCACTCCCACATCCCAACTATGACACATTATCCTCCCAAGATTTATGTCATATACAAGATTTGGCTATTTCTTTTAAAACTTGTATCTCAAAACATGTCCTACATTTGCACTTCTCCTAAAGTTTTCCTGATTGAGGGAAGATTTTACCTATCATTGTAGTTTTTTATGTCATTTTGTTTCAAAAATTTTTCCCTCTTTCTCTCTTTCTCTATATTCCTCTTCCACAGGTCTCTCAACAGTTAAACAAACTTCAAATTCCAACCACAGTTAAAAAATGTGGCATATAAGCCAGAGGTAATAGTTATAGCCAATGTCAGCAAAAAAAAACTGGATAAGTCTGTATTTCACAATGCAACTATTGGCTCATTAATCTGGCAACATTCTTTGCACAGTGTAAAGGCACTAACACATGTGCCAAGCACCTCTCTTTAAATTTTTGCTGGATAGATGTTTCTCTGGCAATGATACAATAATGACAAGGCACATTTTAGAGGACAGGGACACCTACATTTATAGTACACCTTTGTGGAGCTTTTAATCATAAATACTAGAGGTAGGCTACCAGACATTTTTAGGAAAAGGGAAAAAATCATGATAATTTATTATTTTACAAATTAGTCATGTTCTTCTTTCTGAGATTGACTTTAAGGCAGACACTGCTTATGAGGAGACAGTAGCACCTTGACGGAACAAAATTCTAATCTTTAGTAAATATTTTAATGCTTATGACTCTCAAAATAAATGCCTTTTTCTTCACAACTTACCAACAATGTTGTGAGATAATATTCTGTAAAATCCTACCTCCTTTAGAGCAGACTTGAGCTTCACAATGTTCCCTCTGCATTTTTATTAAAAAGGGGGGAGGCTGAAAAACTGGATTATGAAGGTACTTGTATTTTTTTAATTTTATTTTAATTGTTGTTCTTATACAGTTTTCTGTCTTCTATTCCCATCCCAGCCCACCACCCCAGCCCTTCCTAGCTCCCTCCCATTTCCACCCCCCTAGCTTTTGTCCATGTGTCTTTCATACTTGTTACTCTAAACCCTTCCCCTTTTCCCTGGATATTCCTATCCCTCTGCTCTCTTGTTCTCAATTTCAGTGTCTTTGGTTATATTATGCTTGTTTGTTTGTTCTGTTAATTAGGTTCCTGTTAAAGTTGAGATCATATGGTATTTGTCTTTCACCTCCTGGCTTATTTCACTTAGCATAATGATCTCCAGTTCCATCCATGCTGTTGAGAAGGGTAGGAGCTCCTTCTTTTTTTTTTTTTTTTTTTTTTTTTTT